>JAGFPH010000049.1:1052661-1098632 GCA_018207615.1 Philaenus spumarius
GTGGGACCAGTTTCTCTATTCCGATGTTATACTCATCAGCCGCGAAAGATTTGAGCCATATTATCACTGCTTCTTTAAGTTCATCGTCATTTCCAAACTGTTTTCCACCCAAAAATTGCTTCAACTTTGGAAACAGATGAAAATCACTAGGTGCGAGGTCAGGGCTGTAGGGAGGATGACTAAAGATTTCCCATTTCAGACTTTAGAGTTCTTGCTGCGTTCGTGCTGAGGCATGAGGCCGGGCATTGTCGTGAATGAAAAAAACTTTAGCCGACAGCATTCCACATCTCTTGTTTTGGATGGCACGACGAAGTTGTTGAAGAGTTTCACAGTAGGATTCTGAGTTTATTGTTGCACCTCGTGGCATGAAATCCACATGGATTAATCCCTTTCGGTCCCAAAAGACCGTTGCCATGACTTTGCGAGTCTGCAACAATGGTTTTTCCTTTTTGGGTTTTGAGGGCGAATTTGTGTGATGCTACTCCATTGACAGATGCTCGATTTCGGGAGTCTTATACGAAACCCATGTTTCATCTCCCGTAACAATACGATCAAGAAATTTGTCTCCATCTTTGTCTTATTGAGTCAAAAATTCAAGGGCTGCCCCCATGCGTTTCGATTTATGGTCGTCCATCAAAATCTTAGGCACCCACCGAGCACACACTTTCTTGTAACCAAGAAGATCTGTCACTATCTCATGTAGGAGTAATCGTGAAATTTGTGGAAAAGAGTCATGTAAAGTCATCAAAGTGAAACGTTGATTTTCCTGATTTGTTTCTTCAACTTTTTGCTTCAGTTCATCTGTGACTAGTGATGGCCTCCCGCTCCGATCTTCATCATGAAGGTTAGTTCTTCCTTGGTTAAACATGATACACCACTTTCTTACTGATGACTCATTCATCGCATCTTCACCATAGACAGCTTTAATTTACCTATAAATTTCAATGGGCTTTACTTTTTGAGCATTCAAAAAGCGGATTACACTCCGTACTTCACATTTGGCGGGATTTTCGATTAGCGCTGCCATTTTAAAACGCTGCGAAAACAAGTAGCATGACCACACTGCAACGAGACTCACCTCACACTGAAGAGAAAGGAAGGAGCAAGCGGCAGCGCACGTAATCACAGTAGTGGGGATCTTCGCCGCGTGCGATGCACATTCGTTCTTTACTTTCTGGACGACCCTCGTATTAAGGATGTGTCGAGACCGATTTCCTAATGTAGATACCATCAATTCTTAGTCGCGGGAATCGGTATCGAGAATCAATTGCAAAAGTCGATTCCAAACCCAAACCAAACATCCGATGTGTACGGTACTGAATTATTAAGCATATAAATTTACGTGCATAATCCATTTTCAACATTTATAAATTTACATTAAGGATGGATCGATTCACGATACCACCGAAACTTTTTTTGGTACCCATACCGAGAGATACTCAGTTTATATCATTGTCGAACTTGCCAGTTCTCCGTATTTAGGACGGAGACTCCGTATTTTGAATGTAATCTCCAGTATTTTTAATCACATTAAACTTATAAACTGTATTAAACTGTATTTAAACTTAAACCCAATTTAGCACAAAAATAAATATCAATAGGAAAAAATGTAAAACTTTCTTAGTTTAATGTATGCAGACATTTTCCCTAGTAAAATGTATACGCAATTGTTAAGTAAATGCTTCTTGTTTTATTTCTATTCATGCTTAGGTTGTTATTTGTACATAGGCAGGTGTAGTAAGCTCAAGGTCAACCACTTATGTATTCATTTCTTATCCTGTCTATTTATAGAATTAGGGTGTCTACTGTGAAGAAAAGTTACAAATTTTATAGATCGGTAACAAAAGTATTTAAATTATAACAATTTTATTTGTTTTAGTTCGGATAAAACATTTTGGATATTTTAGGGAATTACACTATCTATGATATATGTTTTCTGAGGGAGCCCGCAAATCGCGACATTTCCACTTTTTTGAATTTATGAATGTCATCTAAATAACCTTTTTGCGGACCTTAGCCGTTGTAATTTAAATTAAGTTTTAATGTCGGTATTTCATAGGAACAAGAAATATTTATTGTTCTCGGGAGTCGGGAGTATAGGTTTTTTGTGGACATACACTATTTTATATTACATTGCGTTTTATGAAATTAGCGCTAATATTCGGACGTCGTATTCTTTTGCGTACATTCGTCATTGTATTTTAAATAGTATTTCAACAATGGTAGTTCATAAAATTGGCATAAATTGTTTTCGGGCATCGATTTTTTTCAGGGACATAAGCTATTGCATACTAAACGTCATTCCAATACCGGTGTTTTATAAAACGAGCGCTAATGATATTCGGACATCATATTCTTTTGCTGAATTTCGTCATTTGTATTTTAAATAATATTTCAATAATCGTAGTTTATAAAATTGACATAAATTGTATTCAGGCATCTGTTTTAATCCTTTGTGTCTAATTCTGAATGCTGTCAAACTTGTTAAGGTTTATTTACGGACATTGCCACTTTAGAAATTCGCATGTCATTGGTCCAGCAGCACGGTGAAATGATTCAATATACATAGACATAGACTAAACAGCTTTCATTTATCCAATTGTAAAAAATAATCATATGTAGTCTAAATATTTTTGGCTTAAACAAATAGTTTTTAGCATATAAATTTTATATTTTTAATAAATATGCATTTAAAGTTAACTGACATTTTTAATACTCCCATAAATATTCCCATATTATTCATAATTTCTTACAACAAGGATATTAAATGCTGCATGAACATTAAAAAAAATGCAATAGTCTATTTTGGATCTTATTAAACTTTTTTATACATTTAAGCATTTAAAGCAAACTTCGTGGGTTCGTTTTCCTTTCCCCATATTTACAGGGTTTTGTTAATTGTGGTAATTGGAATTGAGAATCAGGAATCGAATTCTAGGAAACGGAACTAGAATCGAGAATTGATAAAACCTGGAATCGACCCATCCCTAATATATATCATCTTCCCAGTTTCAATTTATTGGTAATAATACTATACTTACAGATACAGTATTTAGGTATTGTAATTTTAACCCACTACAAGTTTTACAGATTATATTTGTATGATTTGAAGTGCTTTAAAATGCCATATCACGTCAAAATCACTTTTTTCCACTAAAGAACACAAAATTATTAATAATAATGTTATCCTAGATATGCCAAAGTGACCTAGCCACCTACAGTTTGCATATTAAAATTGCTATGGAAATTTATAGAGTAAAACCTAGAGTGAATCTGCAAAAAACTTTAGTTTTACTTCTAAGCATTTTCAGCATTTTACACTTTGCCGTCACTTAACTTTTTTTTGTATTTATCCATAAAAAGTGTAAAGTTAATGACGCACTCTTATGAACATAATTAAGCTATGCACTACTTTCAAAAAATACATGTGTAACTTATATAAATAATAATAGCTATATACATATAAATACATTCTCTTAGGGTGTTATTTTGTCAGATTCTCTTGCTTGGCAATTATACTAGTTTGGCACCAAACTTCAAATATAATTGTTTTGCAGATAATAGAAAAAACGTTTTAAAATATTATAAAAATAAATATTACTTTTTATAACTCGGAAATAAAAATTAAGAGTAATTCCCATACCTGAAGTGTTAACTAAACATGACGCAATGAGTTGTACAAATCTTGGACACAGCTGTCTTTGTACTTTACAAAGACTTATTGCACATTGCAACACAGACCTGAGGACGTCTGTTTGTCCTTCACTTGTATAAGCAATATACAGGAATAACGATTCTATTGTATCAATACAATCTTCAACCCATTCTTTCGGTAGCTCTTCAGTGTAACTAATACAAACACAATTTTGAAATTTAATTTAAATATTTTCTTAAACATTGACTTAATCAAGTTAAAAATGTATTGTTTTAACAAATAACTGATTTGATTTTCTTATCATTTTCAAATCTCTGGTAACTGAAATATGTTTTTTACACAGTTTAAGTTTACACACAACATTACAAAACATACAACATTGAAACTTAAGTACATATTTTTAAACGATTTGAATTCAAATGTCTACCACTTTCACCCAATATCTCAAAATGTACTGTTTTAAAAGTATAAATAAAAAAATGTGATTCTACAAAATAAAATTTACAAACATATATTAAAACAAATTATTTAGTTGTAAATCCTAATTCCAAATATCTTTCATAATTGAAAATAATTTAGTTTTTATGTTTTACATTTTTCTTCTTCAAAATTACATTAAACAATTAAATAATGCAATACAGTTGATACAATAAATTATGTATTTTAACACAGCTGTATGGATGTACATAAAATAACTGTATGTATATGCTTAAAATGTATTACTAAGTTATTAATTTCAGATTTCAAAATAAAAGTAAAACTATCTAATATTTAGACAATATGGCATTTCGTGCTGTTGAACCAATTACAGTCAACTCCCGATTATCCGGAATAATTACTGGCAAGACACTCACGGATAATGTGAAATCCCGGTTAAAGCAATTCGTTATAGTATAGGGCACAAATACAAGGTATTATGCAAGAATTATAAACATAATGAATATACTGAACCTTTAATCACTCCTAAAACGTATAAAAAACTACAAGCACTGCATTATTTAGATTGAAATAGCAGTACAGCAAAATATTATTTACAATGTTCAAACACAACTAAAATAGTCCGTCAGAGTTTTTTGTTTATTCGCGTTTGCTTCCTTTTTCAAAATTGTGGATCTTATTTTTTGTAAAAGGAGCTTGACACATAATAATGCATCACCTTGACCGTCTAAATAGTTAAGAAAGCCTTCGACGTAACTCAGATCTGTGCCGTGTGTCACTTTCGGCTAGAGACGTCAATAACATAACTGCTACTTAGTAACTGCTACTCGTGATTACAGTAGCATCAGTTTCGTGTTAGTCGTTATTCGTTTGCTACAAGGCCGCCCGCCCTCCTGTTACCCGCATTTTTTCACTTCTTGCCCCACCACCTCTCTCGTCGCTCGGCCCGGTTGAGCCGCAACCCGTATAAACCGATCCCGTTTAATCGGGAGTTGACTGAATTGATATGCTAGTTACATTTGTTGTAATTATAACTTGTTATGATTAATTGATAACTGTTTTATAATTTTAAGTTTGTAGCACTTCTCAAAAGATTGCAATAAATAAAACAATTCATAGATGAGAGACTTTATACAAAACTTCAATGCCAATGTTGTGGAGCCGCTTAAAACAATTAAAAGGACTTTAATTGCATAAAATAGCAAATGGATAGCTTGATAAAGAATATTAATTAATTTAGGTTACTAGTAACAAATATGTGACCAAGAAATGAATTACACTGATACATATATAAATTGTCAAGATAATATTTATTGCCATTTGGTTTATCAAAATATTTGATAACATAACTGCTAGAGACGAGACTGTGATTGTGATCACTGCTACTAGAACACTGTTTTTTTTACTGAGCAGAGAACAGTTGCGATTGCTCTTGAACATACCTGCTCACTATGTTTTTTTTAATGTAGCCCTAAAGTTCAGAAATAACTCAAGTCTTTATGTTAGTTAAAATAAAAGTAATTTTTGCTCAAATAGGAAACTTTATTCGCTGTCTTTATTTATAAAAGAATGAATAAACTAAACTGTGTTTACTTGTTAACTGTTCATTAGTTAGCTGTGTTCTGTTGTACCTGTCATTTAATCCAAGGACTGGGTTTAACTTACATCATACAAATACTACGATACACTGATTGGTCTAGCTTGGATGACGTTTTTGATACCACCCACATGTTCTGCAAATGAGAGAGCAGAGCAGTGAGCAGAGAAGAGAGCAGTTAACAGTTTTTACAAAATTTAATGTTAAGAGTTTTTTGTTTGTTTTTTTTTATGAGGAATCATAATACTAGTAAAGCTTGTTAGCCTATTAGACCTACGTTTTTTAGCAAATATCTTTTTATGGCATTCTTACTTACTTACTGGCAACTTACTTTTAATTTGTTTGGGATTTAAAAAAATGATAATATCTTTCATTCCAAAGAGGATTTAGTTTTGAATATTTATTTCTGCTGTATTTATAGTATTATCATTAAGAGTGTTTTAATTGTAAATTTATTTTTGTTAAGTTTTGTACAAAATAAATAACCATTCTAAATTTTATCTCCTGTACAACATTTTACACAACCACCTAAAACGCATTTTTAACACGCCATATGTTAGTAACAAGCAGTTTATTAGCACAAATTAATGTATTGAGCGCTGAGCAGTAAGCACGAAAGGAAAAGGACATAGATCTCAAAGCAGGATAGCAGTTGCTTTTTCGTAAACTGCGATCTAATCTGTGATTAAATCGCTGCTACTGTTAACTGCTCTTTCACTTAAATGCTCACTGCGATCACTGCTCACAGAAAATGTGATGTAAACAAGCATCATGGCGGACATGACTTTTAGTTGCACCTGTCTGTATGTAGTAGTGAATGATTATAATTTCAATCAGTCCTCTCTCAGTGTTTTTGTAATTAAATAAATATTTTTACATAACATAGGTAGTATGTATTTTATAGCGGAGTTTAGTTCTGCAATGATTTGTGTTGTGAAATGTGTAAACATTGTAGAGAATAGGCCTAATTTGTTATACTGGTGTTTAATATACTTTAAGTTAATTTAAAAAATTACAAATATTTAATTTAGCATAATTTGATTGTTTTAGTTACTGTTTTTTATACTTTGACTATATTTTAGGAAAAATGTTGGGTTGTTAGTTACATGTTTTAGCCTAAGCTTGGTATGGCTAGGTTACAAATGAAATAGCCTATTTACTTGACAGTTGGATTTTGAGTAATAATTGTTTGTAATGTTTCAACTAATTCAACAAAATGTTCCAAGTTTTTTTTAAATGACTGTTGTTAGGTGTTATTAATTGTAGAATTTTATAAAAACCGTAGAGTTGTTTAGTTACATTATAAATCTAATAACAGTTTTTTTAAATCGTAAGTTTTATGACATTGAAATATTATTACACAATAATATTAACAAGGAAGCAAGTAAAGTTATAATGAAAACAATTCATTTAAAAAATATATTTCTAAACTTAAAATATGATTTACCTGTAGCATAGAATTTGGGTGATGACTTTGACAGATTTTGAAGCTATTAGAGGAATATTAGAGTAACAAGTCTCTTGGCAAAGTTCCATCAGAACAGAGTCTGCAAAAAGAGGACAATCAGTAAAGCGAAACAATATATTATTATAATAATGCTACACTTTTAATCGTTTTTTCACATATTATAAAGGTTATACAAATAAATATCAACAAGTATTTATATTACACTCAGACTTACTTGAGATTTTCTAAAGGTTAAAAAAGCATTACTTTCTACTAAGGATGTGTCGATACCGATTCCCTAATGTCGATTCCATCGATTCTTAGTCGCGGTAATCGGTATCGAGAATCAATTGCAAAAGTTGATTCCAAACACAAACAAAACAACTAATGTGTACTGAATTATTAAGCATATAAATTACGCGCATAATACATTTTTTACATTTATAAATTTAAATTAGGGATGGGTCAATTTACGATACCACCGATACTATTTCTTTGGTACCGAAATCGAGAGATACTCAGTTCATATCATTGTCGGACTTGCCAGTTCTCCGTATTTTGAATGTAATCTCCGGTATTTGCAATCACATTCTCTGTATTTAAACTCAATTCAGCATTTAACAATAAATATCAGTAGGGAAAAATGTAAATCTTTCTTAGTTCGATGTATGTAGACATTTTCCCTAGTAAAATGTGTAGGAAATTGTTTCGTTTGTTAAGTAAACGCGTCTTGTTTTACTTGTATTCATGCATAGGCTGTTATTTGTACACAGGAAGGTAAAGTAAACTCAAGGTCAACCACTTATGGATTTGTTTCTTATCTTGTCTATTTATAGAATTAGGGTGTCTACTGTGAAGAAAAGTTACAAATTTTATAGTTCGGTAACAAAAGTATTTAAATTATAATAATTCTATTTGTTTTAGTTAGTTCGGGTTAAACATTTTAGATATTTTTGGGATTTACATTACCCGTGATTTATGTTTTCTTTGGGAGTCTTGATTTATCCTCTGCTTTTATTTTATTTGTTATTCATTCCCGCAATAACAACATTTCCATTTTTTCCGAATTTTACAAGTGTCATCTTTTCGCGGACCTTAGCCATTGTAATTTTAATTAAGTTTTAACGCCAGTATTTCATAGAAACAAGAACAAATTATTGTTCTCAGGAGTAGGGAGTATAGGTTTATCGTGGACATACGCTGTTGTATAATAAATTGCGCTTTAATACCGGCATTTTATAAAATTAGCGCTAATATTTGGACGACGTATTCTTTTGCGTACATTCATCATTGTATTTTAAATAGTATAAAATTAGCACAAATTGTATTCGGGCATCTGTTTTAATCCTTTCTAATTCTAAATCCTTGCTGTCTAATTCTGAATGCTATCTAACTTATTAAGGTTTATTTATTTATTTACGGACATTGCCACTTTAGAAATTGCCATGTCATTGGTTTATAGCAGCATGTCGAAATGATTCAATATTCATAGACATAGACTAAACATCTTTCTTCTTATCCAATTGTAAAAATAATCATTTATAGCCTAGATATTTTTGGCTTAAACAAATAGTTTTAAGCAAACAAATTTTATATTTTTAATAAATATGCACTTAAAATTAACTGACATTTTTAATACTCCCATATTATTTATCATTTTTTACAACAATTATATTAGTGGCTGCATGAACATCCCAAAAAGAGCAATAGTCTATTCTATTTTGGATGTTATTAAACTTTTGATGATATACTTTCTAAGGAACTGATATATTTCATAACTTTTCTTAATTAGAGTGAGATCAAAGTTTCTAGCAGCCTGGAACATTATTTATATGTGTATGCCCTCTAAATGGAAATTGTCTCGGTGAAAATCAATTTATGAACGTCGTCGAGGAGTTTGAAATATACTGAGCAGTTAAATCAAAGCCCACAAATGTATTGAATGACAGATTGTTATTTAGCTCAAATATAATCCTTGACTCAGCAATTAAGTTTGTTGATAGCAATCAGACCAACGGGGGTGGGAGTAATACCCATGAGGCCATGACACGTCATTGACAAGTGAAAGGGACGATTGGCTAATCATAGTTTTAGACCACGCCCTGGTGCCGAGCGAAATATGGTGACGAATGTTCGTGTTTGAATGTGTGTTATGTGTTGTAATAACTTTGTTAATGTTCTGAAGAGTGATACATAAAACTTATTACTGTACATTAAATACTTATTATATATTTGTATATTGTAGGATCTTATCTTTTAAATGTTTAATTTCAATAATATAATTATTTTTTAAGTAAGTTAAAAACATTTTCACACATTTAACTATTACATTAAACATTTATTTTGTGCACAAATATATAATTTTGTCTATAAAACATTGTCTTTTTATAAAAAATTTTATTTGATAGTAAATCAATGTAATACTTGGAGGAACCTCCCGTGTGTGATCCATCATGTTTAAAATTATAGCTCCCCTCCTAGATTAAAAACAAAACAAAATATCATGCAAATACAGAATTTAGTACATATTTTTAAAATTCTGTTTGTAGATCTATACTTTTTCATAACATTTAATTTTTTTAAATGTTACTTTAAAAAAGCCTTCTTTTACTTTTTTTAATTGTGTTCATGAAATTTTAACTTTTTAACCCTAGACCTGCCCTGGTTATAACTCAACTGGCGAGTTGGTTTTAAGTGTTTTGCAAGCATATTTTAAAAAATTCGCCAAAAAACTAATTCTATCCCAATCCAAAAGTGTTCTGTACCTTTTTTATAGAGAAAAGTTCAAAGAATTCATATATGCAATTAAAAAATTTATTGATGTAAAATTGTAAAAGTTATTGACCGAGCGAAGTGAGGTCTCCGTTTTATCTCGACCGTTCGGCATTTTGTCTGTGTGTCTATCTGTCTCACGATTATGGCCAAACGCCTTGACCGATTTTGATGATTTTTGCATGAATGTTCCTTATTCCTAGGCCGAGTCATGTATACTGTTATTTCCATTTTTCATTTTTAACCTCTTAAATAAAATAAAAATGGCGGCCTGACCGTTTCTCTCAGTAAAAGCCTTTTTCCAAAGTCAGTTTGTGGCTTAACCGTAAGTCGAATTTAAAAACTAATAACATTTTGCCTGTAGCAAATTTGATTTTGAACAAAATTGTATTCTTGATTTTTTCCCGTATCTCTAACGGCAAGCTCACAAAATGGCCGTAAACTTCAAATTTGTTAAAAATCGTTCAAGGTTTTGTATTTCAACCATGTTTTTATAAGTTTATTCTAAACCAATTCAAAAGTGTTCCATAGCTTTTTTGTAGATAAAGGTTTAAAGAATTCATTTATGCCAGTAAAAAAAATGATTGAAGTAAAATGAACAAAGTTATTAGCTCAAGAAACAAGCATGTTCAGTAACGAAAGGAAAAAGTTCAACTTTAGGCCTACATAAAAAGTAGTAAAAATTTTTTGTAATTTTTTTCATAATTGTAAAAAAGTTTCGTAATTTAGTTCTAAATAGAACTGTATAAAAATATTTATAAATTTCAAATTTCTTATTTTGAAAACACCAGTTTTTATGTTTGTACTACAAGACTGCTAACAAAACTAGGCCTATTATTTTGAATAGTAATTTAGGAATACTATATTATCCTTTGCCCAAAAATGAGATATTATTATAAGAACATGAAGAGAATAAATCAAAGAATTGAACTGTATACTTGTAAATTATTATTCCATAAAAGTATTTGACTTAGTTTTACTTGAATTACAAAATGAGATGAAACAAATGAAACCTCGCGGCGATAAAGAACATAAAAAAATGACCGTTAGACAGCGTGGGAAGTGTTGGTACATGGGTTGAGATCACTATCACGACGCTTTAACATCGTTTGCTTTCATTATTTCTAATATTGGAATATGATATGGAACTGTAAATACATTGTTAAGTTTTAGTTATTTAAGTATGTAAATATTTAATTTTATGCTTTCCCTCAATAAAGCGATATTTTTAGCTACCTTACGCATTATTAACTTAAATAAAACGCAATGCCCGATAAAAGAAAATCTTTAGCAGTTAAAGCTCAGAAAAGAAAAAAAAGAGTACTAGAAACCCCGGAATCGCGGGAATTGCAAAATAATGTTTCATTGGCTAAACTTTCTGCTTACTTCCTTACTGGCACACTATTTTTAACCTAAGCTCGAAACCACATTTGTTATTTAAACGAGCGAGGTCTACTGTCCACAGAACTACTAGTTAGGTCAAGAAACAAAAAAAAGTTCAGTAACAAAAGGAAAAAGTTCAACTTAGGCCTACATAACAAGTAGTAAACATTTTTTGTAATTTTTTTGTAAGGGTAAAAAAGTTTCGTAATTCAGTTCTAAGTAGAACTGTATAAAAACATTTATCAATTTCAAATTTCTTATTTTGAAAAAACCAGTTTTTATGTTCCAAATACACGACTGCTAACAAAACTAGGCCTAGTTTGAAACGTAGTTTACTAATATATGCTTTGCCCAGAAATGAAATATTATTATAACAAATACACGCGCTAGACGGTCTCACCAGATTGTCCTAATTATGTACTTTTCATTGCTGTCTAGACAAACAAAAAACTGGTTATTTCTAGTTTACTTCCCACCGTTAGAAAGATCAAACTATTCTCTACAAAATGGTGAAAAGAAATCTATCAAAACATATGATATTGTAGGCGTTATCTCGGTTGACAAATTTGCTGCTTCATTGGTTAAAAACTGTCCAATCGCAAGGGTTTACAGAAATCTTCGTCATAAAACGTGTAAAATAGCGACATCTAATTGGGAGGCACTATTAGAAAGATAAAATCTTGACGAATCCAATGGTATATTTATAATTTCGATAGAAATATTTCTGTAGATAGTCTTGGACATGTAAGAAGTGGGAAATAACAGTACAATTGTATACAAATTCGCGCGCTAAAACAGTTGTAACCCGATCTGCATATTTTAAAACGCTGATTACATATGTAAATATACGGTTTACGAAAAAGTTTTAAATACAAAAATTAAAGTTTAATTGATTTCCTTTCCAACGGTGCTGGTTTTATTACGATTGGATGATTTTAAGTGTATTAAATAACGGAATGTGCAAATTCTCGCATATGTTCGAAATGGCTGCATCTTGCGCCTGAGAGAACGTCACTTTGGGCAGTCTGGCACGGGGAGAGTTAATAGGATACGTTAATTTACGGTAAGAAATTATATTTATAATTTTAGTTTCATATCAGTTAGTTAATAATTTTAAAATATGTTTTTGTCACAATTATTCAAAATAACATAGCGTAAAAATATCATGTGAACAAAATTATTTTGTTTTTATATATATATTTTTTTCTAGAACAAAATTGAATATTTAATAAAGTTATATTCATTAACTCCATTACGATTTAAAATTGAAACAAAATGCTAGTACAAATCTGAAACTTTGAAAACATACTTTATTTTAATATTAATAGACTAACCTGGATGTGCATGGGAATGACAAACTGCTCTGGATTTAGTCAATACAATAAGAACATCAAGTGCACTGCTTACAAGTGAGGTATGAGGAGATTCTCTAGCCAGCTTCACTAAACTAGCAACAATTTCTTCAGGCCATAGATGAGCACCTTGTTTAGCTAATGTGAATAAACACTGCAACACTAAGGACTGTACCTGACAACGAGGATCAGTCACTAAGTAGCCAAGTAATAATTCCACCTACAAAATAAGATAGTACTATCGGAAACCTTATCATAGACAGGTATGTATACAAAGAAATATCTTTATTGGTCTTATAGGACCTGTGACAAAAATTAACAACCAAATCTTTATGCTAGTTATTACATCAAGATATGTTAGTTTAGTGTTTGTTATTTAATACAGTATACAATCATAAAAGACTGTATGTTACGCACCTGATTTGGTATTTCCACCAGAGTAGCTGAAGCAAGTTGTGTAAGAGTCTTTAGAGTCACTAATACAAACTCTTGGGCTGGATATTTGGGTAGCAAGTCTGTACAAAGTTGTCGCACCTAGAAAGTTATACAAGCGCTTCAAATAATAAAAAGTCTTACTCTCAAATTGTTTACAAAGTAGATACGTTTAAAGTAAAGTAAAAGAAGGTAAATGTCCTAATTTCAATATTGTTATTCATTAATTTCACTAATAATAAACACCAATAAGTACAGACAGGGCCATCCACAGGGGAGGGGGGGGGGACAAGTGGATCAGCTGCCCGGATGGCGCATCAAGCTGCCGATACAAATTGTTTAAGTTCACTGTTCACAGGCCTTTAATTTTGTTTACTGTATCTATTCTTATTTACCAAAAATTCATGACCACTAGTCTATATAGTTTTTATAAAAACGAGTCCATTGAATGAGTTCAACCAATGTAAGCTTGCACCGGGTGCCTACACTGCTAGGGACGGCCCTGATTACAGAAACCAATAAAATAAAATCAATTGATTTTTATATTTGTATTCATAGCTTTAGCACATATTATGACTAGCTGATTGGCTACTAATACCACATACACCTAATGCTAGACAGACATAACTACACTAAATCTTTTTAATTAAAATGTACAGCTATTTCTTTTCCTGCCTTGATTGTTATAATTCAATAATTCTGTGTTAAATGCCTTATGCTTTTCTATGTACACAATCTACTGAAAAAATTTCAAAATGGTAATGTTAAAATTAAAATGCATCTAGAGGAAAATAGAGAGTAGATAGCAGAACCCTTATCAGAATCGAACAATGTAAAAAAATGTTATAGTAAAAAAGCAATTAAAATTTAACAAATTGTATTTATAATAAAGTAATAGTGGCTAGAAAACAAAGCTAATACAGTAATCCTTATATATAATTCTGTAAGCGAAATTTTAGATTCAAAATTGTGGGAATTTGGTAAATCGGAGGATGATGGGAGAGGTATCAAATTAAAGGTATCGATTCAAGGAACGAGGGAAAAATATAAGTTTTTTCTAAAATTAAAAACTAAGGGGTTTTTAGGGTCCCTTAAAAACGAAAAATCCCCATAAGAAATACATGAGAATTTTAAAAACATCTGCTTTGTTTACATTAAAACATTTGGTATTAAATAAATAAATTTAAAACATAAAACAGCTGTTCTGTAGTTTACATTAAAACATTTGATCTATACTAATATTATAAAAAGGTAAAGTTTGTTATTTTGTTTGTTTGTATGTAGGGGGTAATCTCTGGCACTACAGAACCGATTGAAAAAATAGTTTTACTAATAAAAAGCTACACTATCCCTGAGTAACATAGGCTATAATTAATTTCGATATAACCCTTTTTTTTTATTTCAATATTTGTAAATTAGTCGGAAAAAATTCTTAAGTTAGGCCTAGAATGATAAACCAACACATGTATTTACATTTATTACCATAGCAACCAATTGAATAAAATAACAGACACCGTAATATAGCTGGTTGCTCCAATATTTCCATTAACAGCTGATTTCGAAATTTGAAGCAATTATTTTTGTATTTCTAGCTTTTAGATTTGGGTTTTAAAGTGTAGACCTGAGCCTTGGTGGTTCTTTTAACCATTATTATAACTGATGTTATAAAATATACGAAACAATTTGATTTGAACATTTAACATTATTTACCATCTTAGTTTTGAGGTTATTATTAATCCTACACCTTTATTATAAATAAAACATAACATATGTTTTTGGAAGGTTCCATTGGGGGTTGGCATGCGGAGCACGCAGGGGTCTCCTCTAGTAAATGTTTATTTAACCACAATTAAAGAGACATATCAAATTTTACAAGAGAAATACAGAACATATTACAACATATTACAGGGGCTTGATGGCTTTTTGAGATTTTTTTATTTGGAGCAGTAGAATAAACTAAAGAAACATCATATAGTTTGTGAAAACAACATAGCGAGTGTTTTTATATAATAAATGATACACTAGTTAAAAATACAGTACAATTAAACTTATATTTAGTTCCTGGACGTGTTGTGTCGAGTTTAGAACACCTACATAGCATTAGGTTAGCTTCGAGGAATCCGTATTGTATAGAAGCACCCTGATAAAAGACTTGCGAGATTAGTATCAATATGTTTCTAAATTGTTTCTGAAAACTGTTGAAACAATGAACATTTACTGTACCTAATTAGTTCATTTACTGGCTGTTTTTGCCAGAAAACAACCTTCTTTTTCAGTATCTTTTATAAATAACAATATAGCTGGAGGAAGATATGGTTCCATGTGGTGGTTAAATCATAATCTATGATAATATCAAGTAGGAATTAAACCAGTGGGTAATAATGTGTTGCTTACCATAGCCGCAGTACTTGTATCATGGTGCATATGTTGTAAGATGGGAATCAACTGTAGTTTCATGTGTGCAGGTGTGGCCAATCCTTGGATCATTTGAGATATTTTATTACACATACTTATTGCAAAAGACCTGTAACATGCAAATATTTTAGCTATAACATGTAATATTTCATGTTTAATATTTTTGAACATTCAAGAAAGCAAATTATTTGCTTTTTAATGTAAAATCTTATATTTTCAAGCCCCATATGAATGGAAAATGTACATCACATGTTCGTTGTCTATTAAAACAAGTGTTCCAAATGTTCTTAGCAAGGTTTCATGAACTGAATTACATTTTCAAACAATCACTCTAACATTAATTAACTAGCTTAACTTGATGTTATTATAGCACATGAGATTATTTCTCTATTGTCTTACTCTTAATTTATTTTTGTTTTGGGCATTGACCACCATCAGATTATGAAGAAAAACTAATATAATAACTAAAGTTAAAGTAGAGCCGCAGTTATCTGAAGTAATGTCGACCGAGGGTACCTCGGATAACACGGACTCTTGTCAAAAAATAGAGATGGAAACGTACGGTAAACTGGTGAAATCAATGAAAACTTGGTCAAAGATGTGAAAAAAGGTAACTACTGTATCATCAAATGAAAAACTAAAGTCCAAATAAAAATAAAATACAAAGTGATAAAAAAGACATACATAGGCTGCAGTACATGATCCAGTAAAAAAATATTTTTTGCAGAAGTTCATAAGTGTTTTCTGTTTAACGGAAACTAAACAAATGATACGCAGTATGACACACGCAATGTTTTAAGAGTGAGAGTTTACTTGATCTGAATCAAACTACTGAATTCACAAAAACTAAAGGAGAAGTGTGGGAAGGGGATAAGCTGGGTAGGGTAGAAGTTTGACACGATAGAAGGTCGGATAGAAAAGCAGGTGCAAGGTAAGGAATGATGACATCACCATCGCGTAAACAATAATCACAGACATTTGTCTACTTTGTCTTACTATGCTACTAAGTGTATCCAACTACTCGATTAATATTATTGTTTATTCAAGTCATTTGTTTGATTGTTTATTTAGTTCACTACTTATAAATTAATTAATTATGTTATTTATTTAGAAACTCTATTATTCTCTTGAATAAACAGTACGAACTGCGACGGGCTGGCTTCGCTCAGTTCGTGCAATTCAAAAATTATTAAAAATAAATCTTTTAAATAAAATCGTAAAATTTACTAAGTCTATAAGACAAGCTTATTCAATGTTAGACAAGCCTAGAAGGCAAGGTCCAGAACAACTCGTTCAGGCCAAATGTGTAATGGCCCGGGCAGGTTCAACAAAACAATAGACAAATTAAATATCAAACAATAGTTGATATTTTCATATCATTGTATAAAGAAAATTAAATGGATAAATTTATATCAGTAAAGTTTTTTGATAAAATGAAAGGTGTAAAAATTATGCGTAAAACAAGAGTAACACAAAAAACCGAAATTGGTAATTTTGAGAATTTGAAAAAAGTAAAAAGTGTAATATATAGATAAATAATGTCATTAAAAGTTAAAAGAAACAGATTTTGATAAATATTGAATTTTGAAGAATAAATATCAAATTGAAAGTAAATTAATTAATAAAAGGTAAATTAAAATAAATTAATGTTAAGAGCAATGAAATATAATAACAGCTAATTAAAATTAGAATATGTAATGTTAATAGCTCACGAATATTAACGTATTTCAGTAAAAATAGAAAGTATAGGCCTAAAAAGGCCTAAACTCAGTTTACATTAACGGAAATTGCCAAAATATGATAAGCGGTAATGTAAAGGCTCCAGAGAGATCCAGACACATAATAAAATAAATCCATTATAATTAAAGTACCCAAAATGAATTTTTTCGGAAAACCAAAAGTGTCATAACTCGAGAACTAAAAGTGGTAGAAACATAAGAAAAACATTAAAACAATCGTTGGGTCTATAGGGACAAATAACATTAAGAAAAAATGCCGGAAAACGGAAATGTGCGATACGAAAAAATGCGGAAAACGTGAAAAATAGTAGATACCGAACCGGAAGTCGTACAGCTTCAATTCGAGTTTGCTGATGATCCAGAAATTGTCCAGAACAACAAACCGAAGAGATATCCAGAATCCAGCTACGGGATCGGGAGTTATAGGAAATCAGTAAAAACTAGTGCATTTCTGACTGACCAAAAATTACACGATTATTTCTTCGAAAGGACAGGAATTAGTTTGAACCGACACAAGATAAGCTGACTCCGCCCACTAGCCAGTGGTGGTAACAACCTAAAATACACGCTAAATATTAAATAATAATAAATCGTCGTAATTAAAATTTATTAAATGATTAACTAATAAAACTAATTATCCTGGGATCAGCAAAACTAATTAAAAAATTCTCCTTCAAGAATCAACGAAGATAATCACCTTTAAAGTAAGGGAAACGAAGGGAATTTATTTGAACTAAATGGCAATAGAATTTTCCCTCGAAAGGGAGAACCGAAAAAGCTGCGGGTCAGATCGCCAGTCTAAATAGAAACTCCGAGGGAAGTCACCACGCTACTCGTTTATTAAAATTGTTTTAAAGTCTTAATAGATATCAGATGCTATAGATTAATGAGTCAGGACGCAGAATATTTGTATGTACAAGACAGTATTCTCGTTCTGTGAAGAATCAATGGTTGTAATATTAACAGTGGATCTCACCGAAAGGAAGGCATACTACCAATGATTATTTTGACGTAACATAACACAATAGAGACGGTTACAGCCTTCAGGACTACAGCAGGACTTATCCAAGTAAGGATTATTTATTCGAACCCTGGAGGAAACCAGACGATCAACAAGACTGTCAGTGCAGGGACCGAGCGACTGCAGACAAGCCTGGGACATCTCTGAAGTTCATGGTACATAATTCAGGGATATATCACACGTCATCGGCGTAAGAGTCAGCAGTAACTCCTAGACCTACAGGAACTCCAAGGGGAATGCTAAATAAACTCTACAGTCAGTGATAGCTTTTTAAGCATACATTGCATCGTTGGCCCAATTAGAAATTTTGTTTATTTTAATTTCATCGATAACTTAATTAAGTTTTATAAATATTAAAGTCCTTTTTTATCTATCTCTCACAGCAGTCTACGTTACAATTTGCACATATTATTGTTAAATTATAAGTCATAATTCTGAGGTATAGAATAAGGAATATATTTATTTTGTAATTATAAAATTTTCATATTAACGTCGCATTGAGTAATTATTCAGAATAAATGTATATAATTTGCTTGAATAATAATTAAAAAATCCAGAAGCCAGTTGGCTCTGTTCAAAGTATATAACTTCTAAATATTTATAATAATAGTAGTCCTGAACCAGCTGATAATCGTAGTCTATGTGTATATATATAAATATATTCAAAAAATATTACTTGTTATAAAAAGGGTAAAACGTTCTCCAAACGGTACGACCCCGACAAGAGTCGAGGTTCTTTATAGGCAAACATTAACGTAGCTTCCTTTCAAATAGTAAGAAATACTGTCCGCAGGATAGTGAAAAAATTTCTTGCGGCGGCGATTAAAAAGAGAGCTAGTCAGATCGTCGCAGGTGGCTTTCGGCGGTGGAGGCTGAAAGCAGATCGTCGCAGTACTTTTACCAACCGGTCAAAATACCTTAAAACGTAAAAAATCCTAATCCTATTGAAGATTAGCAAAGCTTTGGAATTATTGTATTGTATAGTACTGTATTTAATAATGATTAAAAACTGTGCTTCTTATTTACCGGAACCATTTTTGACGAAACATTATGTGATTAATATAAGTACAGTACAGTACATTTGGCGCTATATGCGGATTTCACTTTGCGCAGTTACTTTAACGCATGCGTCTATCGCAAACCGAACTTTTTTTCTACCTCGGTTAACCCGGAACTCGGATAACCGCGGCTCTACTGTAATTGAAATAATAACTGGAGAGAATTTGGTAATATCAATAAATAAACATGAGATAAATTTCATACAGTTCAATATTCAATAAAAAATGTTCATTTAGAAATGTCTTTGATTTAATATTTATTAGTTTATGTATGCCTCGGCATAGCTCTATTGGGCCAAAGTCTCATAGACAGTCTCGATAATTCGAGGTGAACGATAATTGATTGCAATCACCAACGATACTTTTTTCTTCAGGCATTCCAGAACGCTCTGATCCATTGGCTGAATCAAACTGGTAACGTTTGGTGGGAGAAACAAGATGCAGATTCCATCGCACTGCAGTTTGTCTACACTTGGACAAATAGCTTGCCAAAATAGCTTTGCATGGCAATCCCTTTACTTTTAAAAACTTTGTACTTTCCGGTACAAATGAGTTCAAAAACCAATTCTTCCAGACATTGTTTTGATGCTTTTAGATAACCGGAAGAGCTGAAATAGTTACATTCTTGAATGCTCTTGGCTTGGCAGACTTCCCAATCACAAGTTTTAGTATGTGGTTTCCAGTTGCATTTGAAGCTGCCATAATTCTGAGCCGCTCTTAACTTTTTTCTTCACAAGAAGCAAGTGTTTTAGCCGGCAACATTTTGAAATTTAAACCAATTTCATCGCAGTTGTAAATTTATTCATTACATAAATTTTCTTCAATTATGATTTTTTTTAACTTTACAATAAATTCTGTGACTTTCTCAGAGTCACTAGAGAGTTTTTCTCCACATACATCTAGTTGACGCACACCGTACTTCTTCTTCCACTTGTCGAGCCAGCCCACACTAGCGGCGAAACTGTCATCTCCCTCCCTAAATTAAGTTATATTAATTAATTAATAAACATAATTTGCACTACGTAGGCTAGACCTAAATAGATGCACAATACACAGTAATCAAAATATGTATTAAATTTGAAATACAACACATTCTCGATCTAAACTTATATAATAAATTACAGTAGAAATATTAATAACAATTATTTATTCACTAAAACATTGGGAGAGGACTTATTAAATGAAGAATTGACCATTGCATTTCAACTACAATGAAATAATCTATTTGTTGGGAGACAATCTTGTTTGTTTACTTCATGAGGTCATTACACATGAATGAATTCATGGTTATTAGACGCAGACTTGACGCATTACAACTAGCTCCACGCATGAGCAATTTAGTTCCGCAGTAAAATAAAAATTACTTTAATTTAAAACAAAAGTATGGAAATGTAATTGATAAAATGAATTAACAATGTATTTATAATGTTTAGAATAAATGTATCTAATTAGATTGCAATAAATGTTAGAACTCTACAGTTAAACGACGCCTTGGAAATTGTCAACAGTTAATTATAATTATTAAAATCAAAATTGATTCCAAAATTTAAATACACAATTTAGGAGTATTCAAAGAAAGTGAATTACAGAACATAAAATCATTATTCAACCAAAAATCAAAACAATGTCCGTGGCTAGCGATCGATCGTCATTGGTTGAAGACGTTTACCAAAACCATTAGGAAGAGAAGACGCCTAAAACACGGAGAAGGAGCCAGAATACAAGCGATGCTAAAATATATATTCATCGCCATCGCCCAGAACAGTTTAGTTTACATATTATGTGCAACTAAAAGTGAAAAAGTGGCAGATAAAGTGAATTCCCCAATAATCATCAACTGATACGTATTCAGCAGACTGTAATACATAAACTTGATTTAGACAAAGACTTTATAAATTCAATTTTCATAAATTAAAAAGACTTATAACATTAAATTTTCAAACAAGGGACTCTACCTTGTGGATGAACTTTTCAATAAACATAAATTTATTTAAATATTTTGGAACTTATTAATCAAATCAAATTTCCTCATCAATAACCAACCTATATACAAATATTAAAAACTTTGTTTATGTCAACACAAGCTCCTTTCCCCGAGATAGAGTAATTTAATTATATTTGATAATTTAATTTTGAAATAATTGATCTGAAATTGATTCTTAACTTGATTTATTTAAATGTTTTTATGAGAAAGACCCAAATAAATTGAAATCATTGTGAAATTATATCCATGTACTGTATAATATTTATTTCTACCAATTATTATAGTTATCTGTGCTCTAAATTCAATCATATGGGAGAATATGGTTTTTAGATTATCAATATCAAAGTAAAATCAAAAACCAAGAGGCAATATTAAATTTCAAAAAGTGAATATCAAACTGAATCAAATAAGACATCATTACTTAGTTATAGTGGGCTCAGTATAACATTTTCAATTTGTGAAAGATAATCAGTTTCAACCCAACATATGAGTTAATTTTTTTTAAAGAGAGCAAATAAAATGTTTAATTATAACCTAAAATACAAGAGCTTGTAGCAAATAAAAAGTTAAATCATAGTTAAAGACAGTGGGGGGTGAATTAGATATAACTGTAAAGTTATGTCTAGTTAACTAGACATTAACTAGTGACATAACTAACAATAATACCTTTAGAAAAAAAAACCGGTATTTATAAATTAAAATGTGACAATTGCAATAAATTCTTTATAGATCAGACAGGACGAACATTTGCCCAAGGTTTAAAGAACAATTGCCAAAAAAGAACATTAATGGCATTAGATCAAATTATGCACGCCACCTTGTTGATGAAGACCATTCATATACAGAGTTTGAGAGTAATTTGGAACCATTGCATAATTGCAAAAAGGGAAAATATATGGATGCCGTCGAGGAATTTGAAATTTATAAAGCCTTTAAAGATAATAATAAGGACGTATTGTTGAATGACCAATTGTGCTTTTCTTCGAATACAATATACGACATGGCTATCAAGATCCATGATACCGATCCTAAATAAACAATGTAGGCCTACTGCAAGAGACGTTAGTTGTTCGACGGCAGTGAAACAGTGCCCACAGTGTGTGTTGCGTTGTTTTATGTGTGTCTGTAACTGTAAATTTTAATGTATTGACGAACTCATATTGAGTGAAATACTTTGAGGATGAAGCAAAAGCTCTTAAACGTGTTAGGATAAAAAGAAGAAAGCAGTCACGTGGCGGAACCATATAAGGTAATTATTGTTAAATAACTGAAAGTGCACAAGAGAATCTAGACTTTCAGCAAATACCTGAAATTAAAATGTGATCAAAATCTATCCGAAATTACATTTAAAAAATATAATAATCCATATGAGCAATGTATCAAATAGGCAGTGGTAGAGTTACTTCCGTCTGCAGAGTGTAACATCAGGGAACAAGGTGTTTCTTTCCTTCCCGAATTGGATGTCATGTTAGACGGACTGTGTTGCATGGTTCTGTTGCTTGTTAGTAGCTCTGGTGAAAGAATTAGCCAGATTAACAAGTTTCTACAATTTATAGGTATAATATTATATATCAGCCAATTAGCATGGTCTAGAGTGTTTAATGCTACGATAGATTTTAACCGATTCCTAGTATTTATCACGATATCGATGGATTAAGGAGATGAAATTTGGACCTAGTGTCGACCACAACTGCAACTTTGAAAATCGTCGCTAATTTCAGTGCAATCATTAAAATACAGTGTTATAAAGGTGAACAGGGAAAATGTTTTTGTGTTTATAAATAATATAAAAAACATTCACCAGATAGTATGTAAAAAACTTAAATTTTTTAATTTCATGTTCTCTCGAAAATTTCATTAGTTATAAATATCTTACTCCTAAAATATATATATACTGCTACATATATCCTTTACTAAATAAAGGATATAACAATAAAGGATTAGTCTGATGTACCATAGTGAGGTAAAGTTATACTGCTGTAGTTAGTTAATTTTTCACTAATTTGTAGGCTATAAAACTAAATTTAAATAATCACTGTGTTTTATTTTTTGTTATTGACTGAAAGAACTTGATTATTAAGTTTTCATTATATATTCAAAGGAGACTAATAAAAACTATTTCATAAAGCTGTAGTTTAGGCAAAATGTACAATAGTTTGAAACCCAAAAACCTTTTGCTGTCATAAAAGAATTGTGTGTCAATTACGTTTTTTGCAAAGTCCTGTAGTTATTAAGAAAATACTAAGAGAACACAAAATAAACTACTCATATCTGAATCTTTCTTCAAGTAAAATAAATTATTTGTATTTATTACTAAAAACCAAATTTTTTTTACAAATGTATCCAAACAATAAAAAACATTTATTTCAATGTTTTGTTTAAACCGAATAAAAGGTGTAAATGTTAAATAAAAAATTAAGTTTAAATAAGCCAAATTAATCAAAACTTTTGAACTTAGTTGAGGAATAAAACAAAACTAAATACTTAGATTGTGCAGCAAAGTGCATAGCAGCGTAAATAGCAGCTTCAACTTCAACTGAATCATGAGAGTCAAGACTTCGTCGTATACTATGATGAACTTGTTGCCTTTCTGGAATGATTCCAGCAACACTGCCCAAGATACGCAGAGTAAGTGCTCTCGCCACCTGCATTTTACATATACAAACAACAATTCTTTAATGTTAGGCCTATGGTTATTTATTAAATGCCATCAATTATTATTAAAGGGCTCATCAATATTCACAATTAATGTACCATAATGTAAAAAATAGTTCATATTTATTTAAGAACTATTTTTAATTTAATCAATATCATTATCTTAGAATTAAATAAATAAGGATTTTGTACAGAATTGAAATATTTAGTTAACACGATCGCTGCTAAGGACGCACATGTGAGCTTGACACTGAACACTAGGAGGAGCGGCCGACGCACATGCCCCTAAGCGCTGACGTCGTATTTGCCGGTAAACTGTAGTCTAGCTGTTAGTGATTGAGGTTATGCGATATCGTGGTGAGGTTAGTAATATATTTGAAAACATAAAACACACTTCCATTTTGAAGTGAAGTGTTTATTGGTGTAATAACGCCAATAGGTGTGATATTGGTGAACCTGGTCTATTTCGCAAGAGAAAATGTACCGAAATGCAATGTGTTGACCCTAATAAACTTATGATGAGTGAATTAGTGTTGAGTGTTGATTCTGATTAATTTTGTAAATATCTGTAAAAATAACAAAAGATAATACAATAATAAATATTGGACTCACATGTGAGTCTGTAGCACCATCTATGGAAAAAAAAAGAAAATTTCAAGCCTATGTGCTATGGACGCACATGAGCGTCCACTTTAAAATATTAGTGATTATTACCACTGAAAAGGTTCAAAAAATAAAATAAAGTAATTTCTACTCATTTAGGCCATAAATATAAAAAATAAAAGGTCAGCTCCTGGGATATTAAATACAAAATATGCGTAGCAGTGAATGTGTTAAGTTAAACCTATTTTTGATATATTATTCAGTGTAACTATAGGTCAAGATTCGCTTTTGATTTACAATAACTAACTGATCAATAAATAATGGAGGACTATAAAAAAACGGTTATTTATTAAGTTTTAAAGTTCAACCGCTAAATAAAATAATTGTTTAAAAGTGTTTGGGATGACCATTGCTGTTTTTTATGCAAACAGTCAACATGATAACTCTGCAAAAAAAGCTCAGTGTGTTTTGTGACATAAAAAATTTAATTTTTCAACTTCGGTGCAATGTGTGTATATCTGAGTGTTCCATGGAGATCCTCCTGCAACATTATCGATAGGACAAATACTTCAAAGAAAATGGCAATTTATACAAAAATCACTCAAATAGTCTACACATTTAAAGCAATGAATCTGGAAAGCAGTAGAATCAGTTATTCTACATGTTCTTGGCTATTGTGGGAGGAGGTTATCACTTAGATGTATGCAAGGCAACTTACAGAGCCCATATCAAGTTCAGGTAGTGTAATCAAAACATTTTGATATGTCCTTTAATCCCAATTTTATCTCATTAACCAATTATGTATACTTTTATAGATAAATAGTTTTAAAGTGTATTATGACTTTATGATCACTCTGTATTAATTGTTAATTCTTTAGTATTGTTAACATATATGCAGACATCATCTCCAAAATGTGCCCCCCATCTTCACCAATGATCTGCAATTTCAGGCTCTAATTTCGTCCTGTGTCAACTTCTTCTTAATCTATTTCTTTTTGTTCCCTTTGGTTTTGCCGAAAATATTCTCTTTGTGTTATGAGTGTCTTGCTGTCAAATAACATGTCCTGCTGATCTTTTGCTCCAAGTATTTTTTAGCTATTGACCACATTTGATTCCAACAATTCATTACTGTACTTTCTTCTCCAGAACCATTATCTTTCATTGTTTCATATATTTTTCTGACGATTTTAATTAACATATTCAATAGAACCTTGTTTAATCATAAATAAATTATTGAATTTTCATATAGTAAAATTATCCAAAATCAGCCTTAACTTGTGATGTAGAACACTCACTTTCGTAAATTGGTATAAGTGTCCTCATGACTAGATTTAATGAGCAATAAAAGCCAAGATATTATGTTAGTTTCTTATGGTATAGTTTAGTGTCTATATTTAATAAGGGTTCAATTAATAAAAACTATATAAAAATCTTTAAGTTTTAAATTAAGTTAGTTTACGTCAAAGTAGATTTGATCTACATAGAGGTTTCTCTTACTTCTGTTTATTTCAAACCTCTGTAATGTTAAGTAAGAACTGACAAAATCTAATTGCCCATGCCTAGAATAACTATAAGGTCAAATACACAATACAGGGATCGAAAAAACACATGTTTATTTATTAATCCAAAATATTTACATAGAATAAAACATATATAAAGAATTACACATGCTAAAACAGTAAACCCTACAGAGGTATCAAGATACCTGTGCATAGGATTGGACAAAAATCTAAAGAACTAAGTAAAATCATACAAAAGAAAATGAAACACCAATATACAACCATCCTCTTAAAAGTCATTAACTTAACATTTATTAAATTTACAAAATCTTCAAATGTAACCAAAAAAGCGACCATACAAACAATAGAATATAATACATACAAATACATTTGATATATATAACCAAATGAAGATAAAACTATAAATTTGCCTTAATATATTTTTTCAATTTTGACTTTGACATCTTTGTTTTAACATTGTTCAATGTCTTTAAGTCATTTGGTATACCATTAAAAATACATGTAGCCCTAAAATACCGCTTTTGCCACCCACCGCCCTATTTACTTTGGTAGAGGCAGTAAACAAATCTTTAAGTTTATTATAATGGTAATTAAGTGAAACGTAAGCAAAAAGTTGATACACAATAAGTGGCATTCTATCAAATATTATACTATTACCAAATACAACTTTTATCAACTTCAACTGAAATTCTTTAAAGCATATTCAAGTTTGTTTTATAACAACCACCCCATGCAATTATTCCGTAGTTAATAATACTATGAAAGAAGGTATAGTAAACCATTAATAAAGTATCTGTTTGCATAAATCTAGAAAATTTATAAAACACAAAAACTAGGTATTTTGTTTTGTTTATAATATAATGGATATGATTTTCCCACCTCATTATGAATAATTATGATGTATATGAAAAAATTACTACTTCTAGTAAGTTGAATATATTCAGGCGATTATAGTCTTGAACTGAAGAGGACGACAGGTTGGAAGAGTCTCTGTTGGACAGAAATTATCTTTTATCTGATATGTACTAAGACAAAGATTTTCTCACCATAAACAATTGCTTTAATTTATCCCCAAAAAAATCTATTGGAATGAAATATATGCTTCTACATAGTCAGGAAAGAGATTGACCTCAAAAAATTCAACCATGATTCAGAAGCCAAGCATTCAGTCTGTTGGGTGTTTTGTAATGTGGCAAAGCCTCATCTTGCATAAAAATTAAAACGTCTCAGTTTTTCGGGCGCTATCAGAGGAAAAAACAAACAGATAAAAACATAGCTAGTTAAAAGTCCCCCATAATTATTCTCTCAACAAAAATACAGAGCTAATAATTCAAACACAATAACTTTAACCTGCATCAAACATACACTTACTTGTCTATAACATTTGGTTCTGATCCTCAAATTCTAAATTATGGTGGTTAACCCACCCACTGATGTGAAAAGTAACTTCAACTGTAAAAGGTGTAAGACTTAAAAAATTCTCATCATTTTCTATTTAATTCCTTCTAGAATAAAAATGAAAATACTATTTTAATACTACTCAAGCAGTCATTTTGTTGAATTTAATTACTAGTTGAAATTTGTATGCATACAATTATAAACATTTATGCAGAACATTTTGAGTAATAGTCTTAATTAAGGAGGTTTTGCAAATTCAAACTAAAAAGCGAAGTAGAATTTTTGAAACTCCTAACACAAAATAAATTAGTACGATCAAAAATTATGTTCAACATTCTTGGCCAGGCCTATGTGTATTACAGTAAGTCCTCTACTTACGAACATTCGACCTACGAACTTTCGAAGTTACAAACAAAGCTCCAGGACATTAATATGCTCACATTTTTTTACAAATGAAAGCGGGGATAGTAATGATGTAGAGGAAAATAAAGAAGAGGTAATAAATAATATTTTAGATCTTATTAAAACCAATTGAATTTGGAAGTAGAAGCAGAAGATATTCTACAACTACTTGAAAGTCATTCACAGGAGCTGAAAAATGAAGAGTTGTTTGAACTAAGAACACAACAAGAAGAACCGATTGATGATGAAACTGAAGAAGAGGAGCCAAAGACATTTACTGTCGAACAACTGGCAGAAGGTTTCAGTTTGATAGAAAAGACACTGACGTGTTTCCAAAAACTAGACACAAACGAAAATAGATTTTCCAAAGTTTCAGCATCTGTAAACGATGCCCATAAATGCTATAAATTGATACTGGACGAAAAGAAAAGAACTGCTACTCAAACAATGAATACATTCTATTGGTATCCACCTGGAAAAAACGATAAGGTAAGAAACTTTAATTCAATACCATTAGTGACCTCACCAGTAGGCCTAGTGAATACCAGCAGCCGACGTTTGCACACCTAAACGGACTCTACATGTAAACTGTATTGTGTTTGTGTATTTTATGTTTTTTTAAAAACTTAACGACCTTATATAAGAGGAATCAATCTTATATTGTCTGATGATGGGTTAACAAGCCCGAAACGCATCACAATTTACAAAAGTGAGGTCGCTTGACGGAAGAAAAAAAAAACGCTAAGGTAAGAAACTTTAATTTAAATGCCACTCAAACTTCTATTACTCATTTTTGTAATAAGAACTCTAAAGAGGCCTGTATTGTGGGAGATCCAATGTCATCAACATCAAAAGAATGAGTGGATTACCTACACTATTTAAAGTGTTTAAAAAAAGTTTTATAGTAATTACAGTTTTATCTTGAAAGGCATTTGTAGTTGGGGTGGTAGATAAATTACTAAACTCTTAATGGACTACACCCACCTTATTGCTGTTCCAATTGTATATAACTGCTATACAGGACAAGTTGTAGTCAAATATAAAATTCTTCGAAGCAAGGCTTCACGTCACACCACAAACACAAAACACAACACAAAATCCTTTGAACAAATACAGTATATACAAAGTCACCACGTTTGGCGAAGAACAAATAACACTTCGCGTCCTCAGATGATGTAAGTCCTAGATCTTAGCGGACGTTTTTTGTCGCAACCTTTCCGAACGAATGTAGGAATTAATAATACCAACGCAGTGGGGGTTGAACCTTTGAACGACCTGCGATTGATCCCTACTCAATCAACCTGTGTTAGGCGTTCGGAAAGGTTGCGACAAAAACCATCAACATGTATTTTTTCAAAGGATTTTGAGTTGTGTTTGTGATGTGACGTGAAGCCTTGCTTCGAAGAATTTTATATTTGACGACAACGCGTCCTGTATATAGCAGTTATATACAATTGGAACAGCAATAAGGTGGATGTAGTCCTTTAAGAGTTTAGTAATTTAGTAATTACAGTGTTATAATTTTGTTTAAAAAACAAGTATACTTTTTAAATTTACAAGTATGTAATGTATTGTTTTAGCAAATTACTTTTAATAAATGAAGTCATTGATTTGCACGTGTACAGAATTTATACTTCCTTTTAGCAATTTCTTTTAACAAATTATTCAAGTAGCCTATACAGTACAGTAGCCTAATTATAAAAACAGAGTTGCATGTAATGTATTTACAATTCTTGCGCCAAACTCAGTGTGTTCCAAGTTACAAACTTTATGACTTGCAAACGTCCGCTGCGAACGCATTAAGTTCGTAAGTAGAGGACTTTCTGTATTTCGTTGCACTTCTTGTTTTCTTGAAATTGATTGTACCATTGGTAAATGGCTTAATGATCCAGCAATTAAACCATTGGGTGGCATTGTGACAACCACAAATTTGTGTCAAATTTTGTTGATTTGAATTTGGCAAACCAAAGCATGCACTGAGCTTTCTGTTCCATAATTCACATCGTACTGGCTAAATAGAAGACAGACTATTTTTATTGCATTGGTTGAAAACTTCTTAACGTTACCAGGTTGCAAAATAATTCCTAGCTTTCCTCTTAACTTTAAAACTAAAACCGTCTGAATATGTTCATACTACTTGAAGAAGTAATTTTTTAATGAACTTGTAATTCAAATGGAAAGTAAACTACCTTAAATTATTTAACAAGATACTGGTTATGAGGATAGTAAGATTAAATAATCTTGATTAACTTACCGGATCATTGGAATGTATAACACTGTAAACCCTCCTGACAAATTCATCAACATTTAATATTTTGTCCAAATGCTTTTCACTTTGCTGGCACACTCGTAATACCCATAGTCGAAGAAAATTGTTTCTGAAATAAAAGAATTTTTTTTTTTAAACAACTAATTCACAAAATCAGAGAAATTTACAAAAATATTTAATTTGGTTGTCAAATTGGGTATACTCAAGTATTTCAGTCGCTAGGCAAAGACCTCTACAAGAAATAATAGTTTGCTCCACACCTACTTTGTTGGATATGTATTTAAGTAAAGTCCTAAATATGGAAACATTTGTAGGATAACCTTCCAGCCTGGGGTAAATGAATGCCTTAATAAAAGTTTTTCAGGAAATAAGTAACAATCAGTGTGGGATATAAGCTTTATTAATGCTTTACAGTAGATTGACTTTTTTTTTAAATATGTAATGAAATGAATGAATATTTATCAATTCACTGAATATATCAAATTGACTCAAAACAAATCAGTTAATACTTCTCTGTCAGTCAAATATGGCTTTAGTGCTTTACTACTAGTACAGCATTGAAATTCGTGTCGGAAGCACATAGGTAGTTTGGTCTGATCAACCAAACTTTATTATTATCTCAACTGAAGTAGCTAGCCTTCAGTTTGGCCCGAAACTACCCAAATGACAAGAATGTTTACAATCAAAACTTCTCACCGGCGCTGATGGAGAATAATTTCAAAACGCTACATCACGCGAAGAACGTTGCCTCCAGCTGATCGGCTGCGTCGAGTCATGCAGACTGATAAAGAAACATGATCTGATTAAGTCAATGCTGAGCCTTTGTGAAAAGAAGTCCCTCTGTCTTTCTACATTAATTTGGAAATACGTCCATTCATTAGAGGGATTTCGTGCATAGTACATATGTGTGTTCAGAATTATATAAAAATAGACACTAGCCATATCCGCTTGGGAGACCATTGATCCGAGTTCCTTGACCTGGAAGGACCAAGTGGAGCTTTGCCCTGGAGGCTCACCCTCAGATATTTTTTTTTTTTTTTTTTTTTTAATGGACTTCTCTAAGTAAGGGTTTTTAACACTGCAGGTGCTATATTGAGTATTTCAAGAGTTTTAAATATTTTATAAGAATTTTAACATGTTTATCACATTATTGAAAAACATTACCGATATTTTCTCCAATATTTGCCGCAAACTTAAAAATTTCCCCATTTTGGGAAAAACCCCAATCTGGCTACACTAGTCTGGCGGCCTGGAGCAATAAATTGCATGTCAATGACAGTCAGTGTTGCCACAATAACAAGGGTTGGACTAAATTTCCCAGAATGTCATTTAAAAGAAGACAATGTATTTATTTGGTACAGAAATATTTGGATTTGCCAAACATTTTTGGATTGAAAATTATAACTTGCTTGTTATTTGTGAATGTTGGTAATAATTAACAACAAAAACTTTTGAAACCCAAACCCAAAGTTGGAGTTTTTGAGGGTTTTTGCATGCAATTTAATCCAAAAATCTAAATTCCAACTTTTTTCAAAATCTCAAATTTCCCAACTTTTTGGATTTTAAGATTATTGGGGTGCAACACCCCCCTTGCCCCAGCAGCGACATCCCTGACTAGTGGTATGAGGGTGGACGGAGGGGAAACTGGGGTGGTGACAGTGACGTGATCTTGGCGTGAGTCATCCGCCGCCCCACTAGACTCTCCTCAACACCCGCCTCTCTTTCAAGGCCAGTGTGACCCGGACGCTCGCTACTCACACTCGACTAGAAGTACAAAATTTTTCATTTTCCCCCGTGATCTGTGCCCTCCACAAACCTGCGCCCTAGGCCATGGTCTAGATTGGTCTTATGGGTAATCCGGGCCTGCTCTGGAGATGAAGACACATATTGATTGTTAGGGACAGGACTTTTACATTACATAAAACATGACACAATTTATAGCAAAAAATGATTAAAAAGAACCATATTGAAGAGGGTGAAAATACTAATCAGACTTCAAGCAAACTCTCTAAAGTTGTGAATGCAATCAATAGTGCATCCAATAATCCACAAAGTCATTTTGCAGATTGATGTTGACAATTATGTTTTTATTGAGGAAGAGTTGAGTGGCGAGGGCATAATGCAAAGACATAAAAAACCGAGAATGATGATGAAGAAGGCACGACAATAACAACTCACATCACTTGGACTGAAATTTTGGACGCCCTAAATAAATTTGTAAAATTTGGAGGGAGCAAAAAACACCATGTACAACATTGCAGAAGTGATGAGAATGATTCACATTATCCAGAATAATTTTTATTAAAAAAGAGGGCCCAGTCTAAAAAAACAAGTTAAAATAACTAAAATGTTTTGAAGGGCTCAAAGCAAGAAGCAAACTATTCCAACATTTAAAAATGTCAGTTGTTCATGTTCTACTCCAAGCACATCATGAACTACGTGTCAAAACCTTCTTTAAAACTCTAATAATTTGATTTTAAATTACATACACAATTTGTGTTTTATGTAAATAAATTACTCTTTATTATCCATTTTTCTATTTTGAAGTTTTTACTCATTTTTAATCCAGGTTTTGAAATAAGGCCTTAGTAATAAGTCATTCTTGATAACCCAGTATAGCCAAATCTCTCTGCGTGCCGGATTATCCAGATCATATTGACTGTAGTAATTGTATTTCGTAGAAATTATTTACATCAATACATAAAAAGTATTTAAATTGAAATTTATCAAACATTAAAAAGTTGAAAAGCGATCAATGGTAAAGGGCTGTGTAAAGAAGAGAAATATTAGAGCTTTGCCCGTAGCAACCAATACAGGCTACCTGGTGTACTTGAGGATTGCAACCCATGCTCGTCACGCCATTTGCACCTGTATATGTTGTCTGCTAGTAACTTAGCTAATATATAACTTTTGCGCAGAGTAATCAAGTTTCAGTCCAGTAGTTTCTTGTTTTTACCAGTTTTTTTTTATCTATTTTGTTATAGCAATAGTAAATTATGAATTCCATACAAAACTTCATAAACATTCGGATTACTTCATTCAGGGGGAAACTAATTAAAAATGTGAAACTACATTAACTTAACTGTTATAAAAGATTGTGCAAAAATGTTGTGCAATGGTTTTCCATAGTATAAAAAAGCAAAAAAAAGTTATATTTTTCTAGTTCTAGTTTCCAAGATTCCCAGATTTACAACCCCCAACTTAATGCAAGTATTAACCGCCAGTGGTGTCATGTAACATTGAAAATGAAAAAGAAACTGAAGTAGGCCTATTGAAGATCTTGGATCTTTGTAACAAAACATATCCCCGGTCAATTATTTCCATCTGACTATGTTGGCTACCCTATCGGTAACAAAATGCAATTTACAAAGATCTTGATCTGTTGAATGATTAAAACAGTTAAAAGTTTGTCCCAAAGTTTTATGACATAAAATTTCTATCCATTGCACATCAATATCAAACTAGATAAACTTATGGATAAAATGGCTGGAGTTAAGAAAAGGAGACTGTGTAAAATTAACATTGTGTATCTTACTACATGAAGCCAAAGAAAAAGAATATTAGGTTTAAAAAATAACAACACTCCTAAGAAACTTCTTTTTTATTCATTCTCCTGTATTTATCATATTATTTCCATTGTATAAGTAGTAATTGTTAATTGTTTAATACATTTTTTAAAACAGAAATTACAAATAAAAAATGTCGAATAATTAAATTAATGGTGTTTGGTTAAACTGATTTAATCAGATTTTCTTCAAATAAGCAAAGAACTTTACCTATTGCACATGAACTAGCGATTTCTTATTAGCGAATTTCCATAGGAAAAATGAGCTATTGCAGTAGCCCTTATGGTGAGACCCAAGGTCGGGAGTAGCAAATGAGCACCGATCATGGTCCCCAGAACACGTTTTGGGGTGTCATTAAAGTTCATATATATATATGTATATGTGTGTTCGCACTCTAGCGGCCGCATTTTAAGTCCGATTTAGTCCAAATTTGGTATACGTGTTGGTTGTCTATGTCGCTCAGATGAGTTTGTAAGCCAAAGAAATACAACAACCGGAAGTAAGTTTTTTTGACCGGAAGTAACTATTTTTGTAGATTTTTACTACGAGAATTAATTTTTTTTAGAGTGTTTTAGAGAGTAAAAATACAAATGTAGGATGTTATTCTGCACATTTTGTTTTTTAACGCGACCTTATAGCTCGCGTCGTTCCCCCAAAATCGACCAAAACGTAAAATACCATAAAAGTACCCGGTTTGAAGCCAAGTGGTGCAAACTCGCGAGGCCACTAGGAGGAAAGTACTAATATATTGCGTACACACAGACAGCTGTTCAACGCTTTCGTGAGTAAGCGCTATTGCTGTTCAACGCTATTGCCCAAATTGTTGGTTGAAACCCTAAAACATAGGCATATAAACTTAATTTTGGAAATTTGCTCAACTCACGTCAGCGGTCCAGCTGCGTGGTCGAATTATTTGATTTTAGAAACAAATTAATGAGTCAGGCTTACCACAATATATTGGCTTAAGTAATTTGTCTATAGTAACATAATATGTAACAACATTAATATTATAGATTATTTGAGAATAATAAACTTTATAAGAACTAATCATTTCATTGTACAGTGGATTTCTTAATCAGACAAATTTATGATTGCAAAAACCAGATTTAAAAAATGTTATTTATACTAATTAATGTTTATTGTTCTTACCCCACTCTAAATACATCAGCGAGTTTCAAAAATGATGAATTAATTAGAATTGGAAATGGATATTTCTCAAAAAGTCTTGGAAATCGTACAATAGCTTCACACTGCTCTCCCACTTTACCAGATCTCAGTCCTGAAAAAATGTTGAATGATAATTAATAACATTTATTACAATAAATAGTAGGATTACTAATTTGAATTAGCATAGTAAAATAAATCACTAAAAAAATAATATTCATCTATTTTTTCGGTATTTACAAAAAAACAAAAACAAAACTACAGTAGGCCTACTATTCATAGCAATAATATAAAGGTAAAAGATAATATAGATACAGTAGAACCCCTCTTAACCGGTCTGGTCGGGACCAAGGCCCTGGCTGGTTACCTGTTTGGCATGTTGATTCAAGGTTCCCGTAAAAAATAGATTTTTGATAAAAAATATCCTACATATTTCATAAATAATCAAGCAAATAAGACGTTATTGCAACTCATTTTATTGTATGTACATACATACATGAACAAACACCACAAATTAAACATTTTAAACTTACGTAAACTTTGAAAACTGAATTTACATATAGTGTATCATTATTTTTTTAAATCAGTTACAGTATTTTTTCTGTCCTTTAACTTTCAAAGATTTGTTTAAAGCCAAGTCTCTCCATTTTCGTACGTTCATCATGTCTAATGCCGTTGAATCTTTTTGCTGCTCAACATATTACGCAATATGTTACAAATATTACATATTTTGCCCCCACGAAATTCAGTAAAGGTTCCGACAAAGCAACAGACGAAGAAAAAGAAACAAAGGAGGCCGCTTTGTCAATTGATTCTAAGAAAAAATACAGTTGCCGCGGAAGCAAGAGGGGAATCAAACTCACGCTCCCCTCCCCTGTTCTGCCTGCCACAACACTAATACAATACACATTGCACATCTAAAGTTGCGTCACCCAGCTTTATTTTCCGGGAAATGTCCGTCAAACAATCAATGTTTGAGACTTCTGCCAGTTACAGTAGTAACATAATCTGTAAGAGAAAAAAAACTGTTGTTCCATCGGTTAGGCCGGTTGATCCGAGGCTGGTTAAGAGGGGTTCTACTGTAGGCTAATATAAAAATTATACAAAAATGTTATTGATAGGAAAGATTGAAAAAAAGCTTAAAGCTCCTTTACCATCATGTAATTAAAGATATAACTCTAGTGATAAACATTTTTTAAATACAAGGAGCAGTTTTAGAGTGACAAGACTTTTTATTCAAATATAATCAACAAAGGTTAAATTGAAGTGCTTAGATTCAAACAATTTACTTACAGTATATTTAATTAGGGTTTTATAAAGTTAAAATATTGAAAATGGCACATTTTATAAAAAATATTGCATTATAACTCAAAACAATAAACGATTGAGTTTGAAACATGGTGGCAACTGTTGGTTTCTAATGTTTATTAATGTTACTTAATTTGATTTTTGTGAATTGTTGATAATTAGTTTCTTATAATTAATAATTATAGTTGATAATTAGTATAATATGTTGTTTAGCATTGTAAAGTTTGTTATAATATCTTACTATATACACATGAACCTCATTGTCAAAGTATCAAATAACCACTGAACCACTCAGGATAAAATATAAAGATTGTAGATTGCATTAGTTTCTGGCTTTATAATACTTGAACCTTAGTAGATCTAATGCCCTTAAACCCTAACAAGTGGTGAATGGTATGTTCGATATTTTGAATGAATCATAACGTATACATAAATCGACTACAAGACCATGACTTGCAAGCCAAAGGCCAAAATATTTCCACCCATCAAAAACAAGACCCAACTTTATCGCCCAACTTTTAAGCATTAATCACAACCTCCATAAAGATTTGAAATTATACCAAATACAAGGAGAAATTCTATATTTTTCGCCAAAACCACTGATGTCTGATGTACTGTGGCAGACTTTGGCTGTTAGAGGGTTAAGTTAGTTAAGGCTAGTTAAAAAATATTTTGGCCTATATATTATTTGAATATATTTATGAGATGTTAGCATAACATTCACTTTTGAAATTGTTCAATTTATGGTAGTATATATATAGGGTTACCATATTTTGGGATTCAGAAACCGGGACATATTGAGGCATTTTTTATTCCTTATGACAAACGGTAAAAATCGGCTAATTCCACACGTTTTTAAATTGTCAATTCAATTGTAACTTAACCTTTAGCAAATAACATGACTATTTAGCGCTAGAGAAGGCGAAAATATAGGTTTTTTGGAATAAAACATCAATAGTACTTTTATAAAAATAATATAAACGGATTTATTTAGATATTACTTTAATTGAGTTAGTTCAAAAACATTTAAACAAATCCTCTGGATGCTCATAATTAAGTATAAATAAATACACTAAATTATCTATAAACACTGAAATAAATTACTATTATTTAAAAAGTTAAAGCATAAAAATATAATATAAAAGTAAAACATATAAAATGATGTTGATTAATAGAACAGATAAAGTACCTACTTAAAAAGACAAAATATGTAAAAAAAATAGTTCAATCTTAATGCTCAAAATTAAGAATGACATAAATACACTAAATTATAAATACTCTGAAATTTATTATTATTAATTTTTAAATTTAAAGCATAAAAATATAAATTAAAAGTAACACATATAAAATTATATAGTAATAAACATATAGGCTAATAAAATACTTAACAAAACATTTATTTGCTTTTAAGATAAATACTTAAAAAGACAAAATATGCAAAAAAGATAGTTCGATAAATTTATGGCAAAAAAAGTTTGCTCATACTTTACATTTAAATGAACTTCCTTTAGGAAAGCAGTGTTCATTTTGATTTTTTCATAGAAATCGGAGCAGCTAATTTCCATGTTAAGTTTGCAGTACAGCAGTCCTTTCACTGTGTATTCACCGATAGGCCTAATCAAAGCTAACTAAATGTAATCACTACTACAAACCGCACTGAAAAACTATAACAATATCCGAAACTGCTAAGTTTTATTTAAATGAAAATAAATTGATTAATTTTAAAATTAATTGCAGGCACTAGTAATTTATTTTAAGTAAAAAATTAACGTAACAAAATTAACCAATATCTTGCCCAGTGAATACTGAAGACTAAAGCATAAAATAGTGAAGATAAGTTAGGCAAAGTCAGGTAGGCGACGAGTAAGTAGATATTTCGTTTGTAGTAGGGTAGTAACCATGTTACATTTTACTGGCTTACTACACTGCCTTATGAATTGCGTACGCCTATGCTTAAACGTGAGATCAAATTTCCAGTAAGGATATTCTTTCATTAGTTATCTAATTCAACTTTCTGATTTATTTATAGGGCTTTGTTGCGGTGAATGGATGTTTACAATTTCTGTATTCCGAATGTAAAGTTTCGTAAGCAAAAACCAAACATTTTTTAAATTTCAATTTTAACCGGGACAAAATCCCAAACCGGCCGGGACACCGGGACCAGAGCTCTAAACCGGGACTGTCCCGGTCAAACCGGGACGAATGGTAACCCTATATATATAGCTTGTTAATTTTTAGATCTGTCAACATTCTAACATAGCCTAGATTTAAAATGTCTAAATTTAATACAATTACAGTACAAGATTTTATAATTTCAAGGTTTTTTCAAAAGTAGCCTACTGTATTATATTTGTTAGATTTCTTTTGAGTACCTATACTTTATATTATTTAGGCCCCGTTCTACAATCTCCCAACAAAGTTCTCGATAGTTACCCGGCGGATAAATTTAACCTGCCGACAAATCCACCCGACAAGTATATTGTGTTCTACAATAGGTTTTAATCTCTCCGATAACTACCTGAAACTTACTTGTTAGATTTACAATTTTTATATGTAGGTTGGTACACTTTGTCGATTGCGATTGGTCAAAATACGGTTAAGGAACGCTCCTTAGAGACTGAATAATGAAAGGCTAAAGGCATAATACGTGGATGCCTTGTTCTTGTTAATGACTGAAATATTATTTGCAATGAAATAACGGTTTAACAACCAGAAGCATACAATCCCAAAACAAAACAAAAATTAACCCAAGGTTGGATAGCACGTTTCTAAAACAAGTTAGTGACTAAAGGTGCCATAGAGTTGTTTTAATTATTTATCAAAGTGAAAAAAATAAGTGACTAGTTATTTGTAGTTTAAATAAAATTAAACCTTAGGCCTATAACATTTTTACTAACTTACGTTGTACTTTAATATTTATTGTTGGTATTTATTCTATTTGTAGGTTATTTTAATCCAATCATTTCTACAAGGAAGCTTATTGTTTCCTTCGTTAATCTAAAACAATCAAAAAGTACTTTAAAATTTCAAAAATCCAAATGTCAAACCCTGTCTCTAAAAACTTTATTATTTCTGGACTGGGCAATAAATTTGAACCATTTTTTCATCGCCATCATCATCAAAAATGCCAATAAAATCTTCATAAACAAGAACAGTTTACAATCATCGTATACAGTTCTAAACTATTCTATAGGCCTACTTTTATCTTGCCAATAACTTGTTATCGGGTGCTTCAAGTAGGTAGCTGATAACTTCATCGGTAAGATAGAAAAGTAGGATATCCTGCCGACACAGGCTATCTGCAGAGTGTAGAACAAATTCTTTTAATTTATCAGGAGGATCGCTCTATCGGGAACTTGTCGGGCACTTATCAGTACATTGTAGAACAGGACCTTAATTTGTACTCTGGCTTGTTTAAATTGAATATAAAATGAATTTAAAAAAGTTGAACAAAGAATATAACTGAATTCGAAATAAATACCACATTAGACATTACGATTACGTTGAGAGAGTTTGTTTGCATCCCTGCAGCAATATGTTGGGGAGGGATATTGTAAATTGTATACCGAAGCCGGTAATAAACATAACCTCAATTTGCTTACCCTTATCTAGTTCTGTCAGCGCTGAGTTAGCATCTTGTTCGGGTTCTCCCAATGCGCCTTCATTGAAAGGATTAATACGAACACTAAGCATTTCTTCACTTTAGTAAATATTTTAACTGATTAAATTCTTATATAATCATGCATCCTGTTTTGAAGCATTCCCTCAACCTCAAAGAAGCAGTCATGGACTGTCACAGTCACACTCACACTAGTCAGTAGCAGAGATAATATTACCAAGAGCAGTAGCATTGACTATATATAAGTACAAGTACTCATGCTAATATAGTCAATGTCAGTAGTCACTTGGTCACAAGGTCTCTAGAGAGACCTTGACTTGGTCAGTAGTCACAGTGGTTGAGTTCAGAGATAATACCAAGAGTTGAGTTCATCCCTGGATTTTTGTTTCTTCTTTTTGCCTAATTTAAAGGCGGGCTTGAGATTATCATGAAGCCCTTATAAAATTCACTATTTTCTTTGGATGTTTATTATAATCCTTGTAATGTTTACACTTTTTTCCGTGATTCTTTTTTATACTATTTTTATCGGTTTATCTTCTTAATTCTTTTTTTTTTCTTTAAAATTTTTAATAGTTTCCGTTATATTTATTTATCTGTAAAGTTAGTAGGATTTTCCATGTATGTTCCTAAAGTAATGAAAGTATTGTTTGTATGGTTTTGTTAATTACTGAATAGATAGGATATTTTGATGATTTCCTTATAGTGGGAATTAGGATGTGGGTTGTGATGTGGATATCTTCTCGCCAGAGGTCCGTCTGGCTTTTCCTACTCCGAAACGGATTGGACCTTGGAATCAAGACCCTTGAACCAGGATATAACATTTATGTATGTAATTTGGGTGATTGTGTATTTGTTTATTTAATATATATAAATATATGTTTAATTTATTATTTTTATACTTAATTTATATGTCTGATTATTCATAGTGTTTATTTATAGTGATATTTAGATTTGATATAGTTTTTTTAAATTTCTTTGTTTATCTCTTTTATCATTTTAAATATTAAGCATATACTTCAAATTGATTTGGTTACTACAATTAGAGCATTCCTTGCTCTTTTTTTATTTATTTTTTATCATTTTTTTTTATTTTATTAAATGTTTTTTTTATATAGTTTGATGTGTTTTTACGTGTCATAAGATTATGGTTTTTTTTTTGTAGGATAGTTGTTGTATTTTCATTTAAGGTGCTATTGTTTTTTATTATTTTTATTAGTTCTTTGAACACATTATCCTGTGGATTGATGTATTCTTTTTTTAAGTAGATGTTTTTTAGCCATGTTTGTAATTGTTTTCTGAATTTTATGTTTTTAAACAAGTTGTCATATGGTTCATTTTTTGGGAAATTTGGTCTGATTGTTTCTTTGTTAGGTTTATTATTTACTGGATTGTTTTCTGGATTTATCATGTTTGTTCCATCTGTATATTTACTTAATTCTGTATCCAATTGATTGTCTTGTTTTGATGCCCTTTCATCAAGGTCTCTAGATAGGAAAGGTTACCTCATTCGGGAAATATCAAAAAAAGTGGAGTGGGGGCTGTGACGTAGTTATTGGTATACCTAGACAGTGATCAAAGCTCTGTCGTTTACGTTTATACGCGTTACTCATTATTTGTGAATGTTTGACGGCTTGTGTTTTTTGTTTAAACTTAAACTTTTTTTAAATTAGTGTATATAAAGTGTTTTAGAAGTGTAGGTAGAAGAAATATATTATTTAGGCCTACAATGGATAGAAAATCAATAAATAAACCTAAAGGTGGTTCCATTTGTGCGGTTGCAACTTGCAAATATTATTATGCAAAAGCAAAACAAGCAAAATTAGCAAATAATTAGTTACCATGCTAAATTTTTCTCATTTTAGTATTTAAAAAAATATAAATTAAAATTTGTTAGATCGTATTTTTATTTATTATTACAAACTAGTCGACCCGCAATGCTTCCCTATTGCTTAATTTAATTTTAAGGGTAGTTATCCCACTGACTTAATAATCAAATTGCAAATAGTTTTGTATTCTCTTAAAAATACCTTAATATTACATAATTTTAGGTTTACAGCTTGTAGGAAGGTAGTTTAATTTGAATTTATTTTATAGGGGTAGCAACCCCATTTCAACACTTTTTCGAGACTTCGGCTCGTCCAGACAGAACACACGAATTGAAAGAAAATTAAAGTTAAACATTAGTTTTTATTTGTTACATTTAGTTTAAAAAAATAAGTTAAAACGTTACCCCACACTGTATTTACGTTACCCCACACAAAAATGTCTTTTCATAAAAACCTAATTCGGACTATTACGAACATTTTAAAACAAAAAATAGCAAAATCGGTCCAGCCGTTCTCAAGTGATGCTTACTAACGAATAGCATTTAATTTTTATTATATAGATTAAAATGTATTATCGTGATTGCATTTTTTCTTTTTTATTCTGTAAAAAATATTAAATACAATTTTAATGACTGCTTTTTAGTTATATGATTTAAAATGTATTACCAAGATAGCTTTTTATTTTAAATTTTAGTCAGTAAAAATATAAATTAAAATTTGTATGATTATACTTTTGTTATTATTGTAAATTGCAAATTAATGACATAAACATAATGTTTTTGAAAAGGTTAAGATATATTCTTACAATTACAAATGTTGAAATGTGTAACTTAAGTATAATTTAAAAAAACTGCAACCCCAAAAATAGTTTAATACATCTATTTTTTTAAAAAATGAGGTGATTTGTACGACGAAACATACATCTTTCATGGTAGCGCGGTGTTTTTATACTATAATGACGTCACTGGACAGGGAACGGGTTGAGGGATTTGAGTTTGTTTACATGACTATGAGGTAACCTTTCCTATCTAGAGACCTGGCCCTATCATAACTTAATGTTATTGGCTGGTTCTGGATTCTTGGGTTTTTGTGATTTTGGTAACTATTTTTAGAAAAATGTCTTTTTGAGTTTGTAACGGTACTATTTATTGTCAATGTGCTGTCTGTTGGGCTGTCTTGTATTTCTTCATTGTCACTGAGAATATCATATTATTTGTTATAATCATGTGGGATTTTCCTACTTGGCCCTGACAATTCTTACAATTATTGTTGATTGTCCTTAGTTCAGGGAATTCTATATTGTTTTTCAAGCTGTAAGGCGTTCTTGCAGTATCTGCAAAAGATTTATGATTGTATTTACTATATTTTTTTGCTGGTTTGTAATTTATAGGAAGTACCAGGAGACCGAGCTAAAGCTCGATTATAAGCAGGGCTATGATTTCAATAATAAATATTGGATTATTGAGTTTTGAGGTTAGGCCTATAACATTAAACAACTAAATAAAGGGTATATACAACATTAGGATTACCTGTAATAAAAATGCAGTTTAAAGGATTAACCATAATCTCAACGCTATGCCTTAGAAATAAGTCAGGCCTAAATTAAAGTTTAATATTTCAATATCGATTTAGGCCTAGGGCCTAGTTCGCTCACGTCAATAACTATTATTGCAAATTTCCGTGAACATCGTTTAGGTTAGGCCTATAGCATTAAACAACTAAATAAAGGGTATGTTTATTTAGCAGAAGTATTCGTTGCCATGGTAACTATAAATAGATACAACATTAGGCTTACCTCTAATAAAATATACAGTTTAAAAGAAAGCAGATGATTATTGTAATGGCATTGAAAACATTTGCATCAGCTGTGCTTTGTATTGTTTAAAATGGACAAATTTCACTTTTTAATTTAATAAAAAGACGTAGAAAACGAATTTTCCCAGACTGGTGACCATTTCCAATCGATTTCTCGTGGCCAAAAGCCCCATATAAAATGAAAAAATGAAAAATCCTTAGACGGAGATTCCAGATCCATTGAGCAGACAAACAATTATCTCTCGCTTTAGAAGATAAGAAATAATTTGGAGGCTGTAAAAAAATCTTCCTTGAATAATGTCATTCGTGATTTGATTGCGATTTGTCTCTCATTTTCGGGGCATGATTTACTATTGCTTGTGTGATTCCCATCACAATGAATACATTTGGGTTCCTTATCACATTGACCATGAAATTTTTCTCCGCAAACCCTACATATTCTGTCTTTCTTACATGGGGCACTTGCTCGGTGCCCATATAAGAAACAAGAGAAACATTGCATGACCGGGGCGAAGTATTGCCTAACTGGTATTATTACGTAATTTAGCCTAATCTCTTTTGGTAAAATGTTACCTTGGAATGTTACCTTTACTGCATTAGAATCATATATTGTTCCATCTACACCTTTTTTGGTAATTCTTAATGCTGAAATTATTTTTATAGAGCTATAACTTTCTTCTATTATTTCGTTTACGTTTACGTCCTTTTCTATAAAAACCAACCCTATTGTTTCCACTCTGTGGGAAGGGATGAATACATTATTATACTCATTTAATATGTGATTATCGATTAAATTGTTTGCATCTATTGGGGAACCGCAAATGACTGATAGGCTATTGCCTTTTCTAACTATATATTCTATGTTTTCTTTGGAACTTTCTATTATTTTTCCTATTTTTATAGGATGAATTTTAATATTATTTTTATGTTGGATGATTACTTCATATGGACCTTCATTATTTAACTCATATAATTTTTTTATTTGTGGTTTTTTATTTTTGGTGGTGGTGGAATTAGTTAACTACTACTGTTCTGGTGAGTAAATTCATTAGAAGAGTTTGAAGGACTTAAACTATCGTGTTTTTTTTAATAACTACTGATGAGTTTTCTTTAGATAATTGTTCATTAAATTGATTTTTAGAATAGATTGTATTGTTCTTTCTGTCTCCGTATCGGAGGGTTGGGTCGTCCATGGCCAGACCTGAAAGACAGGTCCATATGAAGAAAATTTCGATTCACTCTCATGCACGGTTAAACAGGCACTGTGATTCATCCCTGGTTCATCCGTACTGATCGGTAAATTTCTGATCAACCAGACCGGTGACAGATGGATGACGTAGCGTTTAAGTGATCATAGATGAGTGCGGCTGAACAGGCTATACAAATACACCGGTGAGAGGTTGTGGCGGTCATTTAAATTAGCTGTAGTAAGTGCAAGTGGAAGCAAATTTTATTTGTAAGTAAACAAAAATGGATTGAGTTGGTATAACTGTAAATGCTATCGTGATAAATATAACTTTTAAAATTTAGTTCTTATGGCAGCGAATTTGGTAATACCAGTTTTTACTACTAATACGTTCATACGATTTATTTGCACACAGAGACAATAGGGCCCGCAATGAAGGTTGGTTATTTTGAAAACCATCTTTTATGTGTAAAAACTTGTTTTACAATTATATGTTATGTTTTGACTTTAGCACATTGGTATATATATTTGGATACAGTAGTTCGAAATATAAAAACGTACTTTCCTACATTATTTATGTATTTACTGTATTAATAATTTTAAAGTGTTCTCTTGTAGATTAAACAAATAACGAAAAAAAACCTAATTACTAATAATAAGTCATAAGATATACAGCAAATAAATACAAATATTACACACAATAATCAGTCTTTTCTTAAATTATATACTTAATTATATAATTACGTTTGAGCATTAACAAAAATAAACACCATCAAATTTAATAAAACGTTCGTTTTTCAATTACTGTACCTTCTACTATCCTTTTATGAACTTCATTGCTATCCGTTATGAACGGATTATTCCATCAACATCGTATTGAACACTCCTAAAGTCTAATATTTTAATTTTACCGCGCCTGACAAAACTGATCAGCTTACGGTGACCAATCCACCGTAGTTTAGTTACGGTGAGCAGATCACTGATCAGAGCGGAAGTAGTCGTCTGCTATTTCAGTTAACCGATGCCAGATCAGTTTGCGTTCTGGGACAACGATTCCCACCGGTGGACACCGATCAGTGCGGCTGAACTCAACCAGTAAGTCACAGTGTCAGTGCAGTGTTGCCAGATGCTACCCATGATTATACATACAGATATCCCACCTTATGGACTATACGGTGAGAGAATACGCCAGCGCATCCTGTCGTGAAATATTTGACACTACTTGAACTTGTGCTTCAACTTCACTGGTAATGTGCTGCCCACTAGCGTTCTAAATCTAAAGGAACATTGCTTTTAACGAAAAGAGAGAGTAAATCGAGATAGAACTGACCTTGGAGCTTGAAGGTA
>JAGFPH010000049.1:1098732-1113899 GCA_018207615.1 Philaenus spumarius
GGGGTTGTGTGCCGGAAAAAAGGTGTTCGCGAAAATAGTACATGATCGCGCCGCGAGGTAGCGCTAGGGAGAAAGCATTGTAAGCATTGGTGTTTCCAACCAGCTTCCTTCGTTTCCCCAATAGATAGCGCCAAAAAAGTCGAATTTCCAGTGGAACAAAATATTGCATTGGATCGGAGTTCTATTAGGTTATCAAAATACAATGATAGAACTGACCTTGAAGCTTGAAGGTAACAGGCTACATCTACAGGAAGTAATCTTCCTGCAAGAAGTGGAGAGGGGTAGTGTGAGTTCAGTTTGTTTATTTCTTAAAACTGAAAGCATAACATCTCTCCTTCGAAACCCAAACAACATTTTATCATGTCTATTTAAATTCTAAATATTATGTACTGTATCTGAGGAGAAACTGAATGTAGCGTGCATTTTTGCATTTTGGTAGGACTAACTTTAACAAAATACATAATACCTAATTATGTTTTAATGTAACATTTGTAATTTACAAATTCAAAGACAATACTGTTATGAAAACCCGTTATAACAATAATATTTCGAACACATTAAATTTAAAATTAGGTATTAAACATAAGTTCAGTAAGAAAAGTTTTCCTTTCCTATTTAATTTCACAAACATATAAATTAAAATAAAGATAATTATTAATTGATAGTAAAATATTTTTGTGATAAAAAGTTGCTAAGACTATCCTTTCCGATTGACGATTATATCTATCAGATTACCAATATTCGTAATTTACTAGGAGATACCCCTGCGTGTTCCGCACGCCAACCCCCGATGGAACCTTCTAAAAACATATGTTATGTTTTATTTATAATATAGGTGTAGGATTAATAATAACCTCAAAACTAAGATGGTAAATCCTGTTAAATGTTAAAATCAAATTATTTCGTATATTTTATAACAACAGTTATAATAAAGGTTAAAAGAACCAGTATGTCTCAGGGGTAGGCCTACACTTAATCAAAGGCCTAACCAAAAGGTTACTCTCTATCAATTACCATATATTATCAATAAATAGGTCTACTATATATATATGTCTTGTTTATTTTTAATGAGGATATAACATTACGTGAACAAGTTGAATTTCGTATACTTTAAAACCGAAATTGGTTGAATTTCGACCATGATGTACTAACTGTAATAAATTAATGTACAAAGAATACAAAAATCGAGAAAAAACTTTTTATGTTTATTAAAGGAATGTTTGTTTTCAATTAGCTTACCCAGTGGTGGATCTACCATTTGGGCTAACGGGCTTAAACCCCCCTTTGGGCCCCTAAACCCACACTAGATAAAACAGGCTCACGGCAAAACAAATAATATATTAAATGAGCAATTCTTGTATCTATCTTTGTATCTGTCGCGGATCTCGAAAACGGCTCTAACGAATTCAAAGAAATTTTGTATTTAGGTGTAGTTTTGATTTTAAGTACACCCATATAGTTTTATTTCGTGTAAAAACGCAATTTTTTGAGAAAATCTAATTTAAAAGTTAAAAAATTTTAAATTGGGCCTGATTTAATAATTTATTTTGTAAAAAATTTAAACTTGGCAAAGATGGATAAATTCTTTCAATAATTGTCAATGGATAGTCAATTTTGTAATATATAGGCTTGGCTCATTTCTGAAACATAGCATTGAGGTTATGTTCATCCTGCAATAATGTTTACAATATTTAGGCCTGGTTTCAAAACTTAAGATGACAGAAGATAGTAGAACTAGGACTAAAATCGTAATGAAAGCCTCTCACGTTTCTAAAGCATGTATTTGAGGTTATAATTAATCTTGTAATTACTGTTACCGTAATATATTTAAGCCTGGTTTCATAATTTTACAAACCTATGTACAAGCGAGCCAAAGATTAACGAGATTCTTTAGCGAATTTTCCAACTGCGAGCGAAGCGAAGCAGCCATCTGAGGCGGGATTGGGACGCGAAGCGTCCAGGGGCAGAGCCCCTAGTAATAATATATATATATATAAAACAATTTTAGAAAAACTGAAAATTAATTAATTTTTGTGCGGTAGTTAGTCCTACATTACTTTAAATGGACGGGTTTTGTTACTTTTCATTTTACCGTATAATTTAAACGGTAAAACTAGTGAAAAGATGGAACACTTTTTCGAGACTTCGGCTCGTCTGGACAGAACACATTAATTGAAACTCGACTTTTTAACTCTCAAAATTTGTTTTCCCGTACCCAAAAACTTATATAAAACGATACCCCCACACTGTGTTTTCATAATTTTGACCCAAAAACGTGACCCTGACGCGCTACAACTTACGCTAGACAGCTCAAAAACTTTTCAACTCTCCGCAATAAAATTACGAAGATTTTGGTACCATCAGAAGTTTTCTACGATGTGTGTGAGTGCTTATAATTATCGTGTATACAGGAAAACAGACACACAAAAAATTGCCGCATGATTTCTATACTTCGGTATTGTAATGAGAGCCGAAGTAATGAATAATTGTTATGTACCGGCATTATAAAAGTAGGTTTTGGTCCTAATTCGAATTCAAATACATAATTAACTACTGTATTGGAGCTATGAGCCAGTAACCACTGCAACGGCAGAGAGGAGCTTTTCACTTTTAAGATGTTTGAAGACGTACCTGAGGAGCACAATTCCCGACTCAACGGCCTGGCCTTAGCCAATATCTTAAAAGAGAGAGAAATTTATGTTGAAAATGTTAAAATGTGTTTTGTCAAAAAAATCTAGATGTTTGGTAATTAAAAATTGGGAGTGTGATTGTACATTTAAAAACATTAAATAAGAAACATATTTTTATGTTTGTGATTTCAAACAAAAAAAAATAACATTGCTGTATTAACATTCTTTTGCTTAAAATTAATAACCCTTTTTAGATACTGCCTGAAAAACATGTGTAACAGAGTTTTTAAATTTATTTATGTGTTAATAATTATAAAGTTCAATAAACCGCATTTGTTTCTGTCTAAGCATAAAGAAATAAGTCAGTAGAATGTATATTTGAAAGTGCTTTTGTGTTGTTTACCGCTTAACTTCTTGGGCACTGTTACGTTCAGGCATAAACGTAACAGTGCTGAATTGATAGTAAATTACTAATTTATTTAAATATGTTGTGTTTGTAATTAATTTCTGCACATATTCATTTTAATATTAATTATTTCAATGCATAAGCTATCACCAGTATTGATAGTAAATCACTATTTCATTTAACTATGTTGTGTTTGTAAATAATTTCTGTAAATATTCATTTATTAATTGCTTAATTTATAATTTAACCCCCTCCTATTGATAGCAAATTACTTTTTTATTTAACTAGGTATGTTGTGTTTTTAAATAATTTCTGTACATATTCATTTTAAAACACTTAACTGCCAACCCTTATGAGTGAAAATTTACCTCCAGGCCAAAGAGTTATTTTCTTTCATTTGTATCTCAATGACTTAAAATATAATATATAAATATTTATTTTTCGCTGTCAAAATTTATTTGTGTGAAAATTAGATACACATGGCGTCTGCAACATATATATTGCATTAATTGTGGACCATGTATATTTGCCAACGTAAAGACCAATTTAATACTGCTGTTCTGTTTGGCCAGATGAGTAAAAATAAATAAATAAATTGTTTAAAGCTACCTCTACTATTGATAGTAAATTGCTATTTTATTTATCTATTTAGTGTTTGTAAATAATTTCTGTACCTATTCAATTTAATATGAATTGTTTAATTTATAAGCTACCCAGATCCCCATTGATAGTAAATTACTACGGTATTTTTTTAAACTATTTTGTGTTTGTATTTAATGTCTGTAGATAAACATTTTAATATCAATTGTTTAGTACTTAGACTAACCATCCTATTGATGGTAAATTACTAAAGCTAATTAAATTAATTAAAACTATTTTTGATTGGAAATACTGTGGGTACATAAACATGATAACATTCATTATTAAACCGATAAGCAACCGGCATTTCTACTTTAATGTACCAACCTCTAAATAAAAAGTCAGAACATTTTAGTACACATCATTTTAAAGCTAAGGTTCTTTTTTTAAGTCTTTGTATTTTATATTGAAATGATTTTGTAATATTCGTACTTTGTATATATTTTTTGTACTTAATAATATCAATAGCTTGATAACTGTATTTATAAAATACATTTAAAGATTTAATTTAAATTACAAAAATGTCAGATATTAAAATTAAAACAAACTAAAAGTGGCAATTTACTGTCTAGTGACGGTAAGTCGAGTGTAGCTCATTCTAGTCGTCAACAAAATAACCATTTTTAAAATTTCAAGATCAGCGCATCATGTCGTGAAACATTTGACACTACATGGACTTGTGCTTAAAAAATCTCTCACTAAAGAATGCATTAGGTGGCCTATCTAGAATGTCCATAATCAAAGATGCTACACACGTAATTTCCCCATCAGTTGGATAAAAAATATTCCCCAATATAGTGATACTAGCTGTTGTACCCGTGGCTTCGCACACGGTCCAAAGTTTCGCCGCATAGTAATAAATGTTTATTGTTTTAAGGGTTGTTATTACATTTTCACCCCGATCCGGCTTTGCACGGATAGACAAATTTAAGTTAAATTTATATTAGCAACAAAAATATATCAATCATTTGTACACTATTTGTAATAATAAGTACACTATTTATTTCTTATGGGGATTTTTAGTAACTTTGACCCTCCAAACCATCCTAAAATTTAGAATTTTTTGGAAACCTTTCTTAGCGAGCACGTAGGACCCTAGAGGAAGTTACATACCAAATCCGTTTGGTGGTTTTTTTTAATCGATACCGACGGAATATAACGTTGTTTTTGCATTTAAAAAACATATATTTTGACCCGTCTCTCACTTATTTTACCCAATTTGTAGAAGTCAAAATTTGACTTGGGGGGAGAGCCCCCAGGGGCATAAACACTTTACCGTTGTATAGCCCGTAACTGGCAAAGATGGTGGCTCCCAAAGAGGGGTCGAGAATCGTCAAAAATGCTCTAGAACACGCAGTTTTCGAGATATTGACGATTTTTGTGAAAAAATTAAAAAGCTTTAAATCATTGCAATATAATCCAACCGACGGAATATAACGTGTTTTTTTTGCTTTTCAAAAATATATATTTTGACCCGTATCTCTCTTATTTTACCCAATTTGTAGAAGCCAAAATTCGACTGGGGGGGGGGGAGAGCCCCCAGGGGCTATACACCTTACCGTTGTATAGCTCGTAACTGGCAAAGATGGGGTTCCTAAAGAGGGGTCGAGAATCGTTAAAAATGGTCTAGAACGCATCGTTTTCGAGATATTGACGATTTTTGTGAACAAAATGAAAAAGCTTCAAATCATTGCAATATAATCGATGCCGACGGAATATAATGTATTTTTTGCATTAAAAAACATATATTTTGACCCGTCTCTCACTTATTTTACCCAATTTGTAGAAGTCAAAATTTGACTTGGGGGGGAGAGCCCCCAGGGCCATATACACTTTACCGTTGTATAGCCCGTAACTGGCAAAGATGGGGTTCCTAAAGAGCGGTCGAGAATCGTTAAAAATGGTCTAGAACGCATCGTTTTCGAGATATTGACGATTTTTGTGAAAAAACCATGATAAAAGCTTCAAATCATTGCGATATAATCGATGCCGACGGAATATAATGTATTTTTTTTGCATTAAAAAACATATATTTTGACCCGACTCTCACTTATTGTACCCAATTTGTAGAAGTCAAAATTCGACTTGGTGGGGGGGGAGAGCCCCCAGGGGCATATACACCTTACCGTTGTATAGCCCGTTACTGATAAAGATGGTGCTTCCTAAAGAGGAGTTGAGAATCGTCAAAAATGGTCTAGAACGCACCGTTTTCGAGATATTGACGATTTGTGTGAAAAATTTGGAAAACGGTTGACCCTAAAGGCCATCCATGTAACTTCCCGCTAAGTTTAATTACAACAAACACTATTTTTGGAAATTTTGAACTGCCATAACTTTTTGAATGAATCAACCGATTTTTATGAGATTTGCGGCAATCGATGCAGTTTTTTGAGTCTATTGAAAGAATTGACAACACAAATTTTTCTGATGAAAAATTTCGGAGAAATTGAGAAAAAACACTTTTTTTGATTTTTATTTCGTTCACGATATCTCACGAACGAATTAACCGATTTTGACCGGACTGGTAGCGATCGACGTCGCTTTTCAAGGTTAAAAGCTGATTAAATTTTGGAATTGATAAGTAAAGCAGTTTAAAAGTTATTCCAAAAATATCTGATTTGAAAATTTTTTATTTCTTAGTTTTTTCGAAATTTCTCAGAACCTACCGGTCCGAATTAGTTGAAATTTTCAGGAAATCTAAGTTTGATGTTACTCTTTAGAACGCCCTTTGGTAGGATCCAATCGGTTAAGCCGTTCAAAAGTTATAAGCGGGTCACATACTTACATACACACACACATACATACAGACAGGGTGACACCCTCTCGGGAGTGGTCAGGGAAGATTCCTAGGACCTCAAAACGTCGAGATCTGATGAATACTCGATTTTAGAAAAACGGGGTGAAACCAATAACTTCCCGATTTTAGAAAATTTTTAATTTTCTTAGCGGGAAGTTAAAAAAATTAAAAAGCTTCAAATCACTGCAATATAATCGATGCCGACGGAATATAATGTATTTTTTTTGCATTAAAAAACATATATTTTGACCCGTCTCTCACTTATTTTACCCAATTTGTAGATGTAGAAGTCAAAATTCGACTTGGGGGGAGAGCCCCCAGGGGCGTATACACCTTACCGTTGTATTGCCAGTTACTGATAAAAATGGGGTTTCCTAAAGAGGGATCGAGAATCGCCAAAAATGCTCTAGAACGCACCGTTTTTGAGATATTGACGATTTTTGTGAAAAAACAATGAAAAAGCTTCAAATCATTGCAATATAATCGATGTTAACGGAATATAATGTATTTTTTTGCATTAAAAAACATATATTTTAACCCGTCTCTCACTTATTTTACCCAATTTGTAGAAGTCAAAAATCGACTTGGGGGGAAGAGCCCCCAGGGGCATATACACTTTACCGTTGGCAAAGACGGTGGCTCCTAAAGAGGGGTCGAGAATCGTCAAAAATGCTATGGAGCGCAGCGTTTTCGAGATATTGACGTTTTTTATGAAAAAACAATGAAAAAGCTTCGAATAATTGCAATATAATCGATGTTAACGGAATGTAATGTATTTTTTTGCATTAAAAAACATATATTTTGACCCGTCTCTCACTTACCCAATTTGTAGATGTAGAAGTCATAATTCGACTTGGGGGGAGAGCCCCCAGGGGCATATACACCTTACCATTGTATTGCCTGTTACTGATAAAGATGGGGTTTCTTAAAGAGGGGTCGAGAATCGTCAAAAATGCTCTAGAAGAGATATAGACGATTTTTGTGAAAAAACAATGAAAAAGTTTCAAATCATTGCAATATAATCGACGTTAACGGAATATAATGTATTTTTTTGCATTAAAAATATATATTTTGACCCGTCTCTCACTTATTTTACCCAATTTGTAGAAGTCAAAAATCGACTTGGGGGGAAGAGCCCCCAAGGGCATATACACTTTACCGTTGTATAGCCCGTAATTGGCAAAAAGATGGTGGCTCCTAAAGAGAGGTCGAGAATCGTCAAAAATTCTCTAGAACGCAGCGTTTTCGAGATATTGACGACTTTTACGAAAAAACAATGAAAAAGCTTCAAATCATTGCAATATAATCGATGTTAACGGAATACAATGTATTTTTTTGCATTAAAAAACATATATTTTGACCCGTCTCTCACTTATTTTACCCAATTTGTAGATGTAGAATTCAAAATTCGACTTGGGGGGGAGAGCCCCCAGGGGCATATACACCTTGTATTGCCAGTTACTGATAAAGGTGGGGTTTCCTAAAGAGGGATCGAGAATCGCCAAAAATGCTCTAGAACGCACCGTTTTCGAGATATTGACGATTTTTGTGAAAAAACAATGAAAAAGCTTCAAATCATTGCAATATACCGGTAATCGATGTTAACGGAATATAATGTATTTTTTTTGCATTAAAAACATATATTTTAACCCGTCTCTCACTTATTTTACCCAATTTGTAGAAGTCAAAAATCGACTTGGGGGGAAGAGCCTCCAGGGGCATATACACTTTACCGTTGTATAGCCCGTAATTGGCAAAGATGGTGGCTCCTAAAGAGGGGTCAAGAATCGTCAAAAATCCTCTAGAACGCAGCGTTTTCGAGATATTGACGATTTTTGTGAAAAAAACAATGAAAAAGCTTCAAATCTTTGCAATATAATCGATGCCGACGGAATATAATGTATTTTTTTGCATGAAAAAACATATATTTTGACATGTCTTTCACTTATTTTACCCTATTTGTAGAATTCAAAATTCGACTTGGGGGGTAGATCCCCCATTGGCATATACACTTTACCGTTGTATAGCCCGTAACTGGCATAGATGGTGCTTCCTAAAGAGGGGTCGAGAATCGTCAAAAATGCTATAGAACACACCGTTTTCGAGATATTGATGATTTTTGTAAAAAAACAATGAAAAAGCTCCAAATCGTTGCAATATAATCGAAGCTGATGGAACACTAACAAATGGTAATTTGGTTTGAAATAAATGTACAAATTACAAGCTCTCTAGCTTTATGGGAAGTATAATAATTAATTTGTATTGTTTTAGGGGTTGTTATTACATTTTCACCCCTTAGCAGCCAACTGAAAAATGCAAATATAGTTTACATTTTATATGTATCTTGTAAGAAATGAATTTACTAATTTCCAACCCTCTAGATTTATGGGAAGTATAATAATTAATTTGTATTGTTTTAGGGGTTGTTATTTATTTTCACCCCTTAGCAGCAAACTGAAAAATGCAAATATAGTTTACATTTTATATCTACCTTGTAAGAAATGAATGTACCAATTTCCAGCTCTCTAGCTTTATGGGAAGTATAATAATTAATTTGTATTGTTTTAGGGGTTGTTATTACATTTTCACCCCTTAGCAGCAAACTGAAAAATGCAAATATAGTTTACATTTTAATGTACCTTGTAAGAAATGAATGTACCAATTTCCAGCTCTCTAGCTTTATGGGAAGTATAATAATTAATTTGTATTGTTTTAGGGGTTGTTATTAAATTTTCACCCCTTAGTAGCAAACTTAAAAATGCAAATATAGTTTACATTTTTTTGATATGTACCCTGTAAGAAATAAATGTACCAATTACCAACTTTCTAGCTTTTTGAGACGTATAATAATTAATTTGTATTGTTTTAGGGATTTTTATCACAATTTCACCCCTTAGCAGCTCGGTATAAAATACAAATATGATTTACTTTTTTATATATATCTTGTAAGAAATAAATGTAAAAATTTCTAGCTCTCTAGTCTTAATAGATGTATAATAATAAATATTTATTGTTTTAGGGGTTGTTTCAACCCTTAAATCAAAATGATTTATAGCCTATGTCTCATTCCAGGTCATGATCTACATGTGTGCCAAATTTCATTCAAATCCATCCAGTACTTTTTGCGTGATTGTCAGTCAAACAAACAAACAAACATAAAAACTTTCACATTTATAATATTAGTAGGATTTCCAAATAATTTCCCCAATTTTCTAATTGCATATATATTACAATTAATTATTGTAGTAAAATTATTATCACCCATACATATTATAGAGTATACGATAACATATATTATATATTATATAATTATTATATAATTATTATATGTAGGTACCGTATATATTATATAAACAGGTAGTTATTGCACACATGTTATGTCACTTATCACTTATGTATAGTTAAATATATACAGAGTGCCCCATAAGTAAAGTGCTAAATTTCTGGGAATGGTTCTATGGGTCAAAATAAAAAAAAAAGTGCATATAAACACAGACCCGAAAACGCTTCGTTTTCTAGGTATTCGCTATTTTGCTTTTTGTACAAAATAATTCTTATCTAAAGAAGGGTGTGACTTGTGACTGATTAAGTTCAAACTTGGCATGAAGTTTAACCTAAGAGTCATATATCTCAAGAAAAATAAATCGACCACGCAGCTGGACCGCTAACGTGAGTTGAGCAAATTTCCAAATTAAGTTTATATGCCTATGTTTTAGGGTTCAACCAACAATTTGGGAAATAGGTCTACTCACGAAGGCGATGAACAGCTGTCTGTGTGTACGCAATATATTAGTAGACATTGTTTCCTCCTAGTGGCCTCGCGAGTTTGCATCACTTGGCTTTCAACTGGGTACTTTTATTGTATTTTACGTTTTTGTCGATTTTGGGGGAACCAAGCGAGCTATAAGGTCGCGTAAAAAAACAAAATGCGCATAATAACATTCTACATTTATATTGTTAGAAAAAACTCTAAAAGAATTCATTCTCGTAGTAAAAATCTCAAAAAATAGTTACTTCCGGTCAAAAAACGTACTTCCGGTTGTTGGATTTTTTTGGCTAACGAACTCGTCCGAGCCACATAGACAACCAACACGTGTACCAAATTTGGACCAAATCGGACTTAAAATGCGGCCGCTAGAGTGCGAACACATATATACATATATATATATGTGAATTTTTTTGACACCCCAAAACGTGTTCTGGGGACCATGATCGGTGCTCATTTGCTACTCCCAACCTTCGGTCTCATCATAAGGGCCACTGCAATAGCTCATTTTTCCTATGGAAATTCGCTAATAAGCGATTAAATCCAATCATGAGTTTCAAAATGGCGGCTACTTGTGAAAATTTCAAACTTAAATTACTCAAAAACCGTACATTTTAACAAAAAATGTCAAGACACCTGATTTGTAAAGTAGCCCTTTTGATTCCCTTTCAGATGGTGTTAATGTCAAAACAATCGGATGAAGGATAATAGCTTGAGTTAAAGATAATGACAGCAAATGTACATACAATATATTGCTGTGTTTACTCTACGTTTACTGTGTTGGTAAAGGATGCCGGGTTGAATAAACCAATTATTACACATAACTTCACTACCAAGGCAAATGAAACAAAGGAAATTTTGTATATTTTAGGTTAAACATAAATTTTGATATACCGGTACACGAATAACTCACCATCACCATTGGTTCACCCAAATTGGGTGCATATAAAAAAGTACAAAAATAAAATATATGATATGTTAATAAGTTGAAACTACAGTATACGTATTACATAAGAAAAGAAATGAAACTACGATAAGAATGGAATGTAAAATGTAAAGTCGAAAGTTTAAGCATGATTGGCAGACTGGGGATACCGGGGGTGAGAATTCTTTGCCCTTTGCTGTTTTCCCGCTTTCATACTGATCCATAGACTGCAGATGGATTCGACGGAAAAAATCATGAAAGGAAACTATAACTATAATGATTTTTTTATAGTGACGCGACAGATGATAGACTTGCATTCTAAAAACGAAATTTGACATTGACTAATAGCTACAATAAAATAACTGCCAAGACGGGTTGGGCATGAACAACGTGGCAGTTGTTAGGGTTTTCAGGTAGTCCACACTTCCAAAAACAGCAGATCTAACAAAAACCTAACACTAACAGGCCTTTCTCCAGGAAAAAGAACTTAACCTAGTTCTGAGACCTATTATTCCCCAAAATTTCCCAGTAATCAAAAAAAATCCCCATACTTTTCCCCACCATTTTCTTTCCCCCAAAATTTCCCGCAAACTTAAAAATTTCCCCATTTTGGGGGGAAAAAACCCAATCTGGCAACACTGCTGTCAGTGTCACAGTCATGGAGAAGATTCACATTACATACAATAATAATAATCGCATATTTTAATTCTCAAGACCATTTTTTGTCGGTACGCCATAACTTCCTTAATACATCATCAAATTACATGAATAAGGCATCATTTTAAAGCTTTCCTTAACCGCTACACCGAAAAAATAGACAAACAGCTTAAAATTCATGTTTTAATAACAAAAATTGATTAAAAAAACTTTTATATTATACTTTGTATGTTCCTAATAAAAGGTGTCATCTATTAACCATCTGTTTGACTAGCATGACAGCTGTTAGTTAGATTGTTTACACTGTAAGATTGTATAGGGAAACTGTTATTTATAAACCAATGTAAATAAATAAACTTAATTAACATTATTAAATCAACGTGTTAAATCAGGTAAATGTAGGCCTTGCGAAATATTCGCACGGGTCAGCTAGTTACAAATTAATTCCATATACATCGATGTTTACGATTCAATACATCGAATCAATCCGATGTGTCACAATTCATTCGATGCATCAATGTATTTTCATTCGATGCATCGAAATATTTCAGAATTCCAGCTACTGAATGTGTTGGAAAATTATCATTATAGCGTTGGAAACACTAACTGTTTTATACAGTATTAATAAAATATATGTATAAAACAATTTTAGAAAAACTGAAAATTAATACATTTTTGTGTGGTAGTTTGGCCTACATTACTTTAAATGGACGGGTTTTGTTACTTTTCACTTTACAGTATAATTTAAATGGTAAATCTAGTGAAAAGATGGAACACTTTTTCGACACTTCAGCTCGTCCCGACAGAACACACGAATTGAAACTACGACTTTTTAACCCTCCAAGTGCTAACGTCGCATATGCGATGTGTAAAAGTCACGTTAAGGTGCTAACATCGCATATGCGACGTTTGCGCAACACATTTTGTAAATGTGTACGACGCCGTTATTTTTAATACAATTGGATACTTCTATGTATGTTTGTGTTTGGAAAAAGTCACTTTATTATAATTCAGAGTTTCATTGCGATATCAACTCAAACAAACCTTCGGCATAATTGTCAAATCAAGTATCTATACACGGTATATAGTCGTGTAGTAGGCCTACGAGTAGATAGACGCTCGGAACTCGGATTTTGTTTGTTTATCCACTAGTTGTTATTCATTTTTAGTTTTAGTTTAGATCAGTTTATTTTTATTTGTTTTTGTAAATATTTATTTATTTTTTAAGTAATTATGAGTGAACTTAACAATTTAAGGGCTGTTAGAGGTGCATTTGAAAATAGTGATTTTTAGAGACTTTGAACTGTAATTTTTTTTCTTCTTTTTTTTCCTTATATAATGTGTGTGTTATTCCTTTATAACAAATTAAAACCATAAATATTGGGCTTAGGCAGTACTTTTATATCTTTAGACAAATTTTTCTTCTTTGTGCAAAAAAAAATTGTTTATAAAAAACGGAGTTTTTTTTTATAGACAAAAAGTTTGTTTTTTACAGCAAAGTAGTAGTGTTATATATATTTCTATTCACCATAAAATTGTGCAACTTTTGGCTATATTGAATTTTCTACATTACTTTTTTTTACATATTTTGAGTGAGAGGTTTTAGAACACAAAAAAATTTTTTTTTATTTCTACTTTTGTGACTTTGGTCAACAAAAAAAAAGTATAAATATTATAAGGTAAGCCTGTTAAAGCTATTTACTGTAAAGATCATGTAATTGTGATTAAAATGATGTATAATAAGTCTTACTTTACTATTAGTGAGTATTTTATAATGATTTTAGTTAATAAGCATGCACGGAACCAAAAAACCCTTAGCACTAAAAGCAATATAGTCAGCACTTGGAGGGTTAACCCTCAAAATTGGGTTTCCCATACCCAAAAACATATGAAACGATACCCCACACAGAATTTTCAAATTGTTGACACAATATTTTCAAAATGTTGACCACAAATGGGACCCCGACGCGCTACGACTTTTGAACTCTCAAAATCAGTTTTCCCGTACCCACAAACATATAAAACGATATCCCACACTGTGTTTTCATCATTTTTACCCAATAATTTCAAAATGTTTATCCAAAAACGTGACTCCGACGCTCTACGACTCATGCTAGAAAACTCAAAAGCTTTTAAACTCGCCACAATAAAATTAAGCAGATTTTGGTAACATCGGAAGTTTTCTACGACGTCTGTGAGTGCTTATATCATGTATACAGGAACACAGACACACAAACAATTACCACATGATTTCAATACTCCGGCATTCTAATGCGAGCCGAAGTAATTAATGATTGTTATGTACCGGTATTATAAAAGTAGGGTTTAGCCCAAATTCGAATTCAAATAAATTAATCATTGTATTGGAGCTATGAGCCAGTAACCACTGCAACGGCAGAGAGGAGCTTTTTAGTTTTTAAGACGTTTGAAGACGTACATGAGGAGCACATGGGGGATTCCCGACTCAACGGCCTGGCCTTAGCCAATATCTTAAAAGAGAGAGAAATTTATGTTGAAAATGTTATAAATGTGTTTTGTAAAAAAAATCTAGACGTATGGTTATTGAAAATTGGGAGTGTGATTGAACATTTAAAAACATTAAATAAGGAACTTATTTTTCTGTTTGTGATTTTTTATAAATAAATAACCTTGCTGTATTAACAGTAACATGTGTAACAGAGGTTCTTAAATTTATTTATGTGTTAATAATTAGAAAGTGCAATGAACCGCATTTATTTCTGACTAACACAAAGATATAAGTCAGTAGAATTTATATTTTTTGAAAGTGCTTTTGTGTTGTCTGCTGCGTAACATCTTGGGGCACTGTTACGTTCAGGCACAAATGAAGATGAAGCATTAGTGTAATTACATTATTATGATTCAGGCCTTTTTTGAAAATATTAGTTGTAGTTAAATTTAGTCTGTACAGTATCTGCAATAATAGCCGTTATTAAACCCATACGGAAAAGTGTGACACATATACAGCGTGATACCTTGAGTGGTGAAACTTAGAATCCGGCTTAATTAAGAATAGCACTGCTAAAAATACTGCCCTCTCAAAAATCATCAAAAAAGAAGTACACCGCTGGAGGTTTATTTAAAAAAAGATATTGCATGTGAATTCAAAACAAACAAAAACTACCAAGTGGCCTGGCCCTTTACTAAGTAGTCAGACTGTGAACTAAGACAATATAAAAAATTCAGTCAGAGTAAGCCTAAATTGTAGTTGTAGTCAACAGGTTGAAACAAAATAAAACTAATATTTCTTTTATACGATTGAAAGTGATGACCGAAGGTACTTGGTAGAATTTCATATTCAATTAAAAAACAAACACAATTTTTTGTAA
>JAGFPH010000049.1:1144020-1171453 GCA_018207615.1 Philaenus spumarius
ATATGTTTTTGGGTACGGGAAACCCGATTTCGACAGTTAAAAAGTCATAGCGCGTCGGGATTACTTATTTTTTAACTAAATGTAACAAAAAGTAATTTTAACTTTAATTTTTTTTCAATTCGTGTGTTCTGTCCAGACGAGCTGAAGTCTCGAAAAAGTGTTCCATCTTTTCACTAGTTCTTATTTGTAAATTAAACTGGAGAACGGTATCAATTTAATGTTTGTTGTTATGCCCCCTCAACGCCACCCTCGATCCTTTTGTTTGTGTGGCCGCATATACTATACACTTCATTATTATAGCTGTCGTACCTGGCTTCGTTAAGGTAAATAAGTACAACTTGTTTTATAGCTAATGTACCAGGCTTCGTTCAGGTAAATAAGTAACACTATTGTATAGAAGATGTACCTAGCTCCATTCAGATAAATATGTAAAATTTGTTTATAGCTGTCGTAGCAGGCTTCGTTTAGGTAAATAAGTAGAATTTTTGAATAGCTTTCGTACCTGGCTTCGGACAGGTAAATAAGTAAATCTATTTACAGCTTTCATAACTGGTTTTGTTCAGGTAAATATGTAAAACTTTTTTATAGCTGTTGTACCTTGCTTCGTTAAGGTAAATAAGTAAAACTTGCAGGGTAATAATGTAGGACTTTTAATTAGACAGTCCTTAAATAGAATAGTTATTGAATGATGAACTCTAAATACATTTGGGTTGAAACATACTATCATGCGTTCATTTGTCAGCATTTAATTCTGGTTCCCAAGTAGGTGTGAGAAAGTGTGTTTCGGGAATACCGGTCCAAAATCCTCCATCGTCCTCACACTCTCACCTCCCGCTTCCTCCCACCCCTCTCCCACCAATGTCAGTGTCAAACACAACCTGCCAAAGAGCTACTACTGAATTCTCTTGAGTGTCGAAAGAGTGTGACCATTAGCTGTTAAAGCTGTCTCGGTGACCGGGTTTTGTAAAAAAATTCTAATTACAATCTCGTGGAAACGTAAAGTACAAGGATAGAAATTTCCATGCACGGTCAGTTAATCTAAATGGTCAGTTAAAACACGGTCTTAGCCTGTGTTTCAAACATTTTAAACTTATTATGAATAATTATGATGAATTGTTTATTGATAGTTTATTTAAAAAAATAGAATTACAGTATTAACGGCACCGCTCTGTCAGTCAGTTTCTTCCGATATGTAATCTATGTATATACGCCTATAAAGCAATCCCTCGCTATTCGCAGGGGATAGGTTCCGAAAACTTGCAGCGAATAGCGAAAACCAAATCTTTATGGGAAAAGGGAGGTTATTACGTTCGTGACATATAGAAAATTTAAACACATTATGTACTAATACCTATAATTAATTTACATAAATACAGGCAGTCCTTGTTAATGCGGTCCTGTTTTACACGGTAAAAGACAGTCCTTGACATTTTTAGTATTTTAAGCCGAGTTGTTTTGATTGTAGGCTACAGTTGTAATTGATGCGTTGTTTGTCATCTCACTCTCCCCTCAAGGTCAGTGCTCTCATAACGGTACCCACCCCTGCTTGCTCTGTCAATGTCTGGGTTTATCTATTTTTAGAACTTCACTGTACACAGTACAGTATGACATTGACCTTCATTTGCACAAGTCCACTTGTATTCACGCAGAGGTGTGTTGTAGGGAAATCTTTTATGTTTTGTTGTATTTGCGATAGTTTTGCCGACGTGGTATTTATATATACAATGTTCTTAAATTCGTACAATAATAATTACAGTACATACACTTTTTTAGCGACCACGAATAATCAAAACCGCGAATACCAAGCCCGCGAATGTCGAAGCCCGCCAAAATTTTCTTGCGCTTAAAACTGACGCTAATTGCCACAAAAAACAAATAATTTGTTGTTATTTTGCTTTCACATTTGGAACACAACTTTTAAAATCCCTGATGTTTTTACAAGTCTTTAGTAGGCCTATGTTAAGGTTTTATAATTATGTTGTATTTATGCCGAACGGTGGTCCGTATATTAGTAGAGGTTTAATTAAAACTGTGACAAAAACGGTTATTTTCCGTGGTTTGTACGGGAAAAACCGGGAATTGTACGGGAATTTTCTGAAGCTCAACTGCTGGACACCCTGGTAACAGAGTATGCACACTCCCCATGTAACATAAAATTTGCTTGTAGTTTAACATGTTCAATGAAAAATTTGCATCCCAAAACACTGCTGTAACGATCTTCACAACAAATATGTCACGTGGTGCTCGCCACAATCCATTGGTTGTTGGTTTTTCCAAACATCAAAAGATTGTATAGTTGATTGCTCGACATGACAACGTTGCTCATTGTAGACACAAAACTAGCGTTGTCATGAATGTAATGAAATCTTGCCGAATCTCTTAATATTCTCAAAACTTGTAATGCTTGTATAAAATATGGTATTTATCAGATCAATTGGTTATAAAAATAATTGCTTGTATTCTGTTTTCATGTTGGTTTCGAATAATGGATTGTTTAATTTTTTATAGTTATGTATTGGGATATTTAATATTACTAGCAGCTGTATACTCGTTCTTCGCTACAATAACAACTTTTGAACATTAATAACTTAACTAATTTTTTTACATAGGCCTAACTGTATCTTGTAGTTAGCCTATTTATTTTAGAGTATTATCACTCACATAAAAATGTATACAGCCTACAGACATTTTTCATTATGTTATGTACACCCGTAAAAAATTTAACCGCATTATAGAATTACATTTTTAAATTTGGTAATTTTGTCATCTTATTGTTAGTAAATATTTTACCGTTGAACAAAATTTTAAAACAAACACACTTAAATAGGTGTAATAATTTCTGCATCTAGGTTACATTATTTGTTGATTACTATACAAGAAAATAAATTATAACCCTGATCAGCTGTTCAAGTTGTAAATACAAAATGACTACAAAATTCACCACAACGGTTTGAAGGTATTTACGTTTTGTATTTTAACATATTTAAAGTAATAAATTAGTACATTAACATTTTTTCGGAGTATATGAAGGTTTAAGCTTCAAATTAATGTATATTTGTTATCAGCGTACATTAAATAATTTGCTTAAATGAAGGGTGAGGTTCTAGACAAAAATTCTCCCATATAAATAATATGGGGAATTTGTAGGACTTTATATTTTGTATTATTTAACAAATGTAAATGAAGGAATTGATAAATTTGATATTTTTGGGGAGTATTGGAATGTTTTGGCTTCAAATTGGTTTATTTGTCATAAGCCTACGTTAACCGGTTCTCACAAACTAAGGGATAGTTTCTGCAACAAAGTTCTCCCGTTTAGATAACATGGTGTAATTTTTAAATGTCAGTTATTTTAAAAATACAGTGATTTTTTAATATTTGTTTGAAAATTTTCAGTATAAAACAATTAAAATGACACTTTATATATGTACTAATTGTTTGAAAAATAACAATGTAATGGGCCAATAAAGAAATTCCTTAGCGAATTAATATATTATAAGATTTGGAAATATAACATACACAATGAATAATAAATAGGAACCTAGAACTAAAATACTGGAACTTAGATGTAAAAAAAAAATAATAATACAGACTGAAATAAGAGAAAGTCTGATACCAGACACACACACAAATGACAGATGACCAAGAAACCTAGTTTGCCTTTTCAGAAAAATAATAGGACTGCTATTCTAAAGCAGCAGGTATAAACAAGTTAAATTGACAGCTCTTCTTCCTCTATTTAGAGTCCTGGGCTTGTAATGATGACCTCTGGAGGTTTATCTGATAAAATTTCTGTAATTATAATCTAAAGTTAACAATAGCTAAGATTGATGTCATTGACAGATTAATAATAATAATAAAAATAATTCATACACGTTAAGTCAATGAAATATAAATTAGTACATTTTGTATACTATCGAATAACAATAAATAAATTAAAGATTATGTTTTAATTGAAGAAATACTTAATTCAATCTGTACTTTTAATGAATTTATTCTTTTGAACACTGTAATAATGAATTTAATGAAATTGATTTAGCCTTTAGTCACTAATATAAATTACTATTATAAATTGAACCATTTGAATTAGAATTTTAGATATAAATTGATTATTATAAATATGATTAATGTATTATAGCTACGACAAATGGGTTGTGCATTATAACATTATGGTACATGTTTATCCAAACGATAATGTTTTTAGTAAAGTAATGCAAGTAGTTACTTCAATAAAAACAGCTGTGTTTAAGATCTTCTCCCAAAGGAATGTTTTTATATTATTATTTTCGAAACTTTACAGAGTCTCATTAAAGCAATGAAAATAGAGTAAATCTTTCTCAATTATAATTTTATTATTGTTAAGTGACATGGTTATAAAATGTAATGTATTTGTTGTATTTTAGAGGAAATATTGGAATTTATACAGACAGTAGGGTTGGGAGATTTGGAATCTAGTCTGACTCAGGAAATGAATTTTCAAAGTCAGAGATCTGATGGAGGTCGAAGAGGACTTAAGAGACATTTTTCTGCAAGTCAACGTCAAGATGAAGCAAACAAGGATATTGAAAAACTCTTGAAAAAGGTTTGTACAAATAGACATTACACATTTTTTTTTTATTATGAAATCATTTCTTTTATCATTCTATTACTCAATAGCACATATTTTTCAACACATTTATGGTTTAACAATTTGAGGGGTCGCTTATTTTACGCTTAAAGAGTAATCATGCCATCCTACATGATCCTACGTTTTTGCTCAAAGGAGTAATCACGTCATATGATGTTCCTGGTTGCCATGGAAACGAGTTTCTTTTACGACTCAAACTGTTGGTTATTTCATCACTAGAATGTAGATCTGTACTGTAAAAGCGTCTTTGTAGTAATAGTTGCTACTTTATTCTGCTAGAATACGCGGGCATGACATTGTGTACATGAAACTGATACGTCGCTTTGTTTGCTTCGTTCTTCTGTCCCGCAGGTTTCTCTCTTTGTTGACTACTTTGTTTGTGAGCTGCTTGTTTTTTTATAAGAAATAAATAACTAAGTGTTTATTTCTCATTGTTCCTAGTTTATGAAAAATATAATGTGATTACTTTTACAAAACCCAACCTCGATTTTGCAATTATTTAAAAAAAAAATAAATGTGTTAATAATCATTTTAAAGTTGTAAATGTGTTAAAAATGGATATAGTAAACAATATTTAATTATTATGATTTAAAAAAGTTCTTACTCTGGAAGCATGTCAAAATGTGAGATCTTCCACTCCTATGTAGAACCTATAATGAAATCAAGTCATATGACGTGATTACTCCTCAAAGGGTTAATGTGATAGGTCCTTGGTATACAAGCATTTTATAAAACAAAATTCTAAGAATCTAAATAAGGTTTGGTGAAAAGGTATGGTTTTGACATTCTAACAACTTTGGAATCAGGTAAGCTAACCGCTCAAGCTACAAGTGGTTACCAGAATCTAAATAAATTCTGAAAAATATTTTACAAAGGATAAAAATAGGAATAGATGAAGTGCATAAACAAAGTAATTTCTCGATAGTTACTTGGCTGATGAAATATATTTAAGTTAATTAACTATTTTAATAAAATAATCTCGAGTGTGGGACAGACTGTAATAATACTTGCTGTTAAGTAAAACCATGGTAAATAAATGATAGTGAAAGCATTGTAAAGAACGATCTAAATACTTTACTGACTCATGGTTTCACACCACACACATGTTACAAAATTGTCAAAAATTATAAAAGAAATACTTAATGAAAAAATATTTTAGAAGATGCAATTTGACTTTATTAAATATTTTTTTACAAATTGATGTTAATCTGTTAATTTTAGCTCCAGATGTTTATACACTATTTAACAAACATAAATCATTAAAGCTGGGTTTTCCTAGCTCCGCACTTTTCGCGCAGCGCACTGTGCACTGCAGACCTCTCAGCGCAGTGCGCTCAAAGGTAGTGTTTTCCTAGCTGCGCAGTCGCGCTGTGTATTTGACTTTTTATCAGTTTCAAACTATAACTGCTAACTCTCCCACCCCTCCTAATATCATGACACAAGTGGTTTTTTATTTCCTTTGCGAGTGTATTTTTGTGCTATGGCGACTAACAATAAGCGGAAGGGTGTTGTGATTACTTCACTGATAAATTCGTTGCTATCAATGAAATCGAAAATGGAAGTTTATTGAAAACTGTTTTTAAGTTAATGAGTGTATAGTGAAGTACTGCAATCCTAAAAATGTAATTTTAACTTAAATAAAGAACATAAGTGTAGCTCACAAAGAGATTTTTGAATTCGTTTGACTTTCAAAACCTTTCAAAACTGTAGTGTTAGATGTTCATGGCTTAACCGAAAAAATAGTTATCCGAAACTACCCCACCCCCTTTAGTTCAGTTAACCGGAGTTTTACTGTAGTGTATTATTACTACATAAATATATTCCTTTTACTATTTGTTTATAGTTGCTTTTGGATTAGTTAAGGGCTGCCATATTGAATCTGATTCCCATAAGAGCAATGCTACAGAATAAGTAATTTTTTGCATTAATTCGAAAAATAAATTTAAAAATTTTGTTTCATTTTGAAGTTTTGTCATATGCGGATGTTGATTACCGAATACATTTTCAAAAAACTATTGTTTTGTTTTCATAAACGTATGATATAAATAGTAAACTTTATAAATTTTGTACAAAAAGAGATATTGCAAAAGACCTTGGCAATCAACACCCCCAATCTATTTTACTTTAAGAAAAAAATAACAGTTTTAATTTTTTTGACGAAAATAACACAAAAATATGTTTAAAAGTGAAGGTATGTTTAGGTTAGGTTAAGATTGAAATTGTAGCCAACTTCGCCGTTTTGAATTTAGGAACCGAGCCTTAATACAGAGCCAACCACATTGTCTGTCTACTTCTCGTCACAACTTCCCAAATAAAGAACAAATAAGAATTATGTACCACTTTTGTTGTCAAAAGGCCAATCTCCTGCCATATAAGGTCCTTCTTCATGGTGTAAATCCCACAGTATTGGATGACCACCGACGAGCTCGATAAGTTGTTCATCCTCACTAGCCGTAACCTCAATAATATTCATGCAACTACAGCACTCTCTTGTAAAACTAAAACTAGTGCTAAAAATTACTCTGTCGCGGTCCGCACTTGACTTCTCTAAGAGAAGTCGTCCAGTTGCGCAGAGCGCACTGAGGACCGCGGAGGGGTCTAGGAAAACGGCCCCAATCTATTACTTGTAGTTGAGTAGGCTCCGCAGTGCGCTGAGCGGGGAAACCCTAGCTTAACAATGAATCAGGTAGTATAATTTTCAACTTATTTCTTTATTCAAACACCAAAAAACTTATTTCTTTATTCTTTTATTTTGAAAAACCCTGCCTCTGAGGTTGTTTTTATATTGGATTTTTATTGACTAAACGATGCTTTCTGTTTCTTTCTTTCGAATCATGGCTCTTCTTTTTCTCCGCGGGTCTGTGTAGCTGTATAAACATAAACTATATTAAATAAATACAGGAAATAACTATCAGTATATTACCTGCTTGTTAGTCCGTCGTGTGACTTCTTTGATTCGTTTTACTACGACGCGTTTCGAGACCGTAGTCTCATTATCAAGTAAATAACATATTACTTTTCAGGTCGTCATATACACACTAAAACACAAACACATTAAAAACAAAAATACACAACATAATAATTTTTTGTGCGACACGTATTAAGTCGGTTGGTGTACTCCATCTCGTCGTCTACGATACACTAAACTAAGCAGACTATTTGTAAGGTGGTCATTGACCAGACCTATCTTGATAACCGAGGGCTGTATCGTATAGGTCGTTTGATTGAAAAGATAGCTGATCATTCAGTAACTTATCTGGGTTATGTCTGAATTCTTTATAAATTTCTAATTCTTCTATGGCGTTCATTAATCTCCCCTTTACGCAATAATGAAGAGGTGTCAAGTTATTGTCGAAATTCATGTGACTGTGGTTATAGTTTATTAAATGTTGAGCGTAATTTGACTTCATTTTACGCATGTTATTGTGCGGCAGGTGTTCTTTAAAGCGTTCTTTAAGCGCTCTGCCTGTCTGTCCAATATAAAAGCGGTCACAATCGTTACAGTTTATTCTGTATATACCTGACTTTCTTTCTGTTGGTGTCGACCGTTTATGACGCAATATTTTTTGAACATTGTTATTTGTTCGATACGTGATGTTAACTTTGTGTTTATTAAATGTATTTTTAGCATCATAGGGGCAATGTTAGAATATTCGATCGAGACAAATTTATTAATTTCCTTGTTTTTACGTGGCATGGATGTCCTTTTCATGTGTTTACGTAATAATTTGTCGATCATTGAACTTTGATAGCCGTTTCGCTGTGCTATATGCTTTATGGTGTTAAGTTCATCATGGAAGTCCTGTTTATTTAGTGGTATAGGGAGAAGGTGGATGAAGCTGTTGTAAGCAGACATTTTTTTGAGACATGGGGGGGGAGTGATATATTATTTACTTGATAATGAGACTACGGTCTCGAAACGCGTTGTAGTAAAACGAATCAAAGAAGTCACACGACGAACTAACAAGCAGGTAATATACTTATAGTTATTTCCTGTATTTATTTCATTTTATGAAGTGACTTGGATACCAAAAATCATGAAACTCCAAAAAAAAAAAATAATAATAAACTATATGTTTGCTATGCATTTTCGGGAATTTTTTTTTAACCTTTATTTATCTCAGACAAATAGTTTACAGGCCTAACGAAGTAAGGTGAGGAGTTTCAAATTTATTTTCCATATTTATCCGTGGCCGTTTATTTAAGGACCACAGGAGTGGATCTTGATCCTATTTTACGCTACTAAAGTTAGTTAAATTTACTTTCCGTGCACTTTATTGTTAGTTTAATCCCCTATGGGCTATCGCCTCAACATTTCACACAAACAAAGCTACACACACACACACACACACACATATTACAGCCAAAATGTGAAACGGTCGAGTTAATATAGTATTGGGTAGACTCTCGTGCAGAATAAGCCTATGTAAAAGCCGGGAAAGGGATTTTACGGCCCAACACACTAACAAAATATCCTGCTAATTCATGAAAATATGATCATGGAGTACCGTCGAAATGTCCGTGTTTCCGTCAAGCTACCTCGCACCAATTCATTACGATGTCAAAGAAATCGACAGCTCAGTTGGATAGAGTCTCTATACTAGTAATGTTATTGGAAAACACGATGAATCTTTTTTTAAATAAAATAAAACTCATATATCCAGGTATCCTTGCTCAATTAGAAACCAAAAACTGCACGGTAGTCTGCAGATATGATTATATGCCATATTATTGAAAAAATTTGGTAGAATTTGCACAGGCAACTAGAAAAGATTATAAAATGCATTTTCCATACTGTACGCATGCACTATGTGGCAGACATTATTTTGTGTTCCTGCTCCGATTAAAGGTTTCCTTTTGCTCCGTTCAGGGTCACGTCCAATGTTGTACCTACCTTGTTGAATTACAGTGGTTAGTGTCGCTCTCATAAAGTGATGTTTTTGACGTTACAGTGTTTTGCCAACAATTTATCATTGGATTACTTTTTAATATGCTTCTTCTTTTCTTTTTATTATTATTTCATTATTTCGACGCAAAAATGTATCCTGTGCTTCCTTTGTGAAACCTTCAGTAATGACTCTTTTATTTATATTTAACCCTCGTTGAAGTCGCACTTCCTTAGATACGAATTGCTTCAACCCTATTTCCGTTTGTAACCTACCCGCGTTTTTCTCCTTAGCAATTGTGCCCATCTGCGTCCCTTTACATCCTTTTTCAATACCAGCGTCTCCAACCACTATCCTATACTCGGTTACTCACTTTCATAAGTAACTCAGTTTCTACTTTAGAAATGTTATTACTTTCTCCTACATTTTCTTTATTTGAATCATTCTTTATTAATAGTTTATCAATTTTACTTGAATTGTTTTTATTTATTTCTACTCCGTTAACATCTTTTATATTATTTTTGTACCTTGAGTTTATATTAAAACAATTTTTCTTTTATTTTCCTAATGGCCGATTGTTTTTCTATAAACGGTATTTGCACTTCTTTATCAATTTTAAATTTAATATATTTGTCTTCCATGTTTATTCTGGCTTGTAATTCGAATAATATGTCACAACCCATTATCACACGTGACCTTAAACCTTTTACGACTAACAACTTCATGTCTATTGTTTTTACCCCCAATTTAACTTTAACCATAGCTTGCTTGTTTATTTTTTGTATCCGTCCTTTTAACGCGGTAACTATTTCAACGTTTGTTACAGGAGTTCCAAAATGTCTACATCATTGCCTTTTAAATGCTCAAAGTAATCTAATTGTACTACACTTATATCCGCACCGATGTCAATCTCTAGTACCGCCGGGTTAAGTTCAATTTCCGCGAAATTTGCCGGAATCTCTTCTATAGGATTTTTCTGTATCTTGATTACTTAGCAATTCATCCCGTATGTTATAATGAATACTACCTAACGCTTTCTGTTTACTATTTTAATTTTTTCGGTTAAATATACATTGGTTTCAGGTTCGATCCTAGCCAATGGCAATACATTATTTTTACCTTTTTGACCGAGCGTAAGCGAGGTCTCCGTTTTAACTCGACCGTTCGGCATTTCGTCTGTGTGTCTGACTCACGATTACGGCCAAACGCCTTGACCGATTTTGATGATTTTTTGCACGAATGTTCCTTATTCCTAGGCCGAGCCATGTATATATAAGGTTTTTTAATTTTTAACCCCTTAAATAAAATAAAAATGGCGGCCGCACCGTCTCTCTCAGTGTAAGCTTTTTTCCAAAGCCAGTTTGTGGCTTAGCCGTAAGTCGAATTTAAAAACTAATAACATTTTGCCAAAAGCAAATTAAATTTTAAACAAAATTGTATTCTTGATTTTTTCCCGTATCTCTAACGGTAAGCTCACAAAATGGCCGTAAACTTCGAACTTGTTAAAAATCGTCCAAGTTTTTGTATTTCAACCATGTTTTTATACGTTTATTCTAAACCAATTCAAAAGTGTTCCATAGCTTTTTTGTAGATAAAGGTTTACAGAATTCATATATGCCAGTAAAAAAATTATTGAAGTAAAATTAAGAAAGTTATTAGCTCAAGAAACAATCACGTTCAGTAACGAAAGGAAAATGTTTAACTTTAGGCCTACATAAAAAGTAGTAAAAAGTATTGTAATTTTTTAATAAATGTAAAAAAGTTTCGTAATTTAGTTCTAAATAGAATTATATAAACATATATATCAATTTCAAATTTCTTATTTTGAAAACACCAGTTTTTATGTTCTTACTACAGGACTGCTAACAAAACTAGGCCTGATTTGAATAGTAATTTAGGAATATATCCTTTGCAAAAAATGGCATATAATAATAAGAAAGTGTAGAGAATAAATCAAAGAATTAAACTGAATACTTGTAAATTATCATTGTAAATTTCATAAAAGTATTTGACTTAGCTTTACTTGAATTACAAAATGAGATGAAACAAATGAAACCTCTCGGCGATAAAGGACATACAAAAAATGACCGTTGGACACCGTGGGAAGTGTTGGTACATGGGTTGAGAATAAAGTTAAGATCACTATCACGACGTTTTAACATTGTTTGTTTTCATTATTTCTAATATTGGAATATGATATCGAAGTTATGGAACTGTAAATACATTGTTAAGTTTTAGTTATTTAAGTATGTAAATATTATATTCTATGTTGTCCCTCTATAACTTGATATTTTTAGCTATCTTAAGCATTATTAACCTAAATAAAACGCAATGCCTCTAAAAGAAAATCTTTAGCAGTTAAAGCTCAAGAAAAGAAAAAAAACGAGAACTAGAAATCCCGGAATCGCGGGAATTGCAAAATAATGTTTCACTGGCTAAACCTTGTGCTTACTTCCTCACTGGCACACTATATTTAACCTAAGCTCAAAACCACATTTGTTATTTCAACGAGCGAGAACTACTAGTTATTATTATTTAACTTTGTCATTACGTTATTTATATTTATTGTTATTTTATTCACGGCCCTGTGTTTCCTAAATATAATGTCTTTCTAGGCAGAACCTCTGATTCTGATGTCTTTCTAGGCTTCTGATTAGGAGTAGGTTTTGGTGGACTGGGTCTATTTGGGTTTGGGTTTTAGGAGTTATTTTGGTTTTGACCATTAGTTCAGTCAACCTGTGTCGTAAAATACCCGATAGAGGAAAAAAATAGTATAAAGCTAATTTTTTCCCCATCGATTACTATAGTTTAGACAAGTGTATTGCCAAAAGTCCCCACCCCTACCCCCTTGCTTCCCCCCAGGGCCCCCCAAAGTTAGAAATTGCAAGGGTTTCGTAAATCGTGTTTATCTCAAAAACTATTAAAGGTATTGGAGTCAATTTTTTCGTTGTCTTTCATATAATTTTTTCTACAATTAATGTCCTAATCCTTTTTATCGTATCTTTTACCGTTTGGTAGTTATTTGTAAACAAGCTGATAAAAATGTATATATTTAATTACGTAATTTTACTTTTTGGTTTCGAACTATTTACACTTACATTTTACACAGAAATGTTTCAAACAAAACTTTTAGCCCCTTTTAAGAGCTTTAAAATTGTGTATCACATGACATACTTAACGTTTATATATTGCTAGTATCAGCCGTGAAAGTGCAATGCGCACAATTTTCGCGGCACTCAGCAGTAGAACGAGCCCCCCGCTCTATCAAACTAATTTGCTTGTTAATGAAACTCCATAACTGTGTACGTTTAAATAAGTTATAGTTGCAGGTTGCTATGGAGTCGTCAGTTAATTTTGACATTATTATCGGCTAAACTTGTTGGCTGATAAGGAAATGCCACGTATTATCTTATTTTATTTGTTGATGCAACGCTTTTAAGTCCATTAAGTTTGTGATTTTATTACAGATATTATTGAAAAAATCAAGATTAATCACTTTACAATTTCCAAATTGCCCTGCGTACTAAACAGGATACACACCGGACAGGATGTATGTAATGTTGAAGTGTCGGCTTGGAGTCGGGGATGAGTGGCAGCAATAAGCAAAGTTTCGACTATGACCTTGAGACAGAAGGGGCGTGTTGTGTTGTATGACTCATACCGTTCTGACTTGAAAGTCCAGTAAAAAAAACGCTTATTAAACTGATTAAAGTTAAAAGTTAAAATACACGCCACGACATAAGGTTTCCAGTCAAAAAAACGCTCATTAAACTGATTAAAGTTAAAAGTTAAAATACACGGCACAACATAAGGTTTCCAGTCAAAAAAACGCTCATCAAACTGATTAAAAACAAAATAATACAATTAACTAGACAACAACATTAAATTTTAAGAACATCTAAACTCTTTGAGTGATTAAATTTCATCAAATATTTTTCTTATCAGAAGGTTATTGGGTTATTGACATTTTGTACAAAAACTGCATTACTATCAGTGTGTCATTGTTTAATTACCCCTAAATTAAGCTATCCTATTATTATTTGGGGCAACTTAAATTCTAATATCCAAAACCTATTTATTTTACAAAAACAGAAATCTATTCGAGCAGGAAAAAAGACAAAATTATTCTTGCAAGACTGTCTTTAAATAAATCTAATTAATTATTAACCCTTACATCTATTTATATTTTATAATATATTTTGTTCCAAAAAATATTTTGAATATTTAAAAGAATACTTCAATATAAAAATTTTGAAGAATACAAATAAACTGGCCATACCAAATCACAAAACATCAAATAATAAAAGACATACTATTTAAAGTATGAAAACCTTTTTTAGCCATTTACCAACAAGTTCAAAAGGAAAGGGTTCAAGACATTGTTAAAAAAAAACTAAGACTTACTACAATTTAAAAGAGTTTTTGAGTGAAAGAAGAAGAGCTTGTCATCACTTCTATTATATAAGTGTTAGTTATTACTAGACTTACTTATTTTGTTTTTTATTTCCTGTTGTTCATGCTTTATACAATTTAATTTGTCCAGCAATAAACAAATTATTATTATTATTACATTCGTACCATGGCAGTTTTAATTTTAAAAGTTCCTAATTACTAATTTTCTATATAGGTTATTTAAAAAAAGGAAGAGCATTATGAGTGAAGATATACAAGCTGGTTTCTTTGGAGTTCAAACAAGGAGTTTAAATTAAAGAAAAGCACACAGCTAAGTTCATTTAGCCATACAGAAATACTTTTTTCCCAGAAAATTATGAAAGATTTCTAAGAAAATATAATTAAAAACACTTTTAAAAATTGATATTTGCTTAAAATGTCCTTTTATGTAGGTTTGACACCGGCAGCCGAATAGTCGAGATATACACCTGTTCGACTTGACAACACTGCCGGCAGCTAAATGTACCCATACCAAACAGATATGGCAGCCAAAAGGGACCTATATACACGCTGCACCGAATAGCCGCAATCTTGCTGCTGCCAAACAGCACCAATATTGAAACATGATCTTAAAGGAGTCATAAATTAATAAAAATATAATATAGTGATCCGTAGAAGGTCACAATCAATTTAGCAAGTTAAAACATGGATATACTCTTCTCTAAAGGGTGGCAGCCAAATGGCTTACTTTTTGACGGCCGCCAAATAGGTGTATTTATTTATATATATAAATTTTTATTTGCCTTTTTATTGTAGATATCAATATGTTTATTGCATCATATACTCATCATCATAAACTCTATGAGTATCATGCATCATTATACTCTAGACAATAGTCACATGTAAATAACTATTCAGCAATAGTTTTAGTATATTGTTATGTTCAAGTTCTGTTCGATATAGCCGAGATTAACCCTTACAGTGCCAGACTGCACAAAGTGACGTTCTCTCAGGCGCAAGATGCAGCCATTTCGAACATCTGCGAGAATTTGCATATTCTGTTATTTAATACACTTAAAATAATTTAATTGTAATAAAACCAATACCGTTGGAAAGGCAATTAATTCAACTTTAATTTTTATATTTAAAACATTTTTGTAAAACGTATATTTTCATACGTAATCATCGTTTTAAAATATGCAGATCGGGTTACAGCCGTTTCAACGCGTGAATTTGCATACAATTGTATTGTTATTTCCCACTTCTTCAACGTTCAAGCACACCATTGGATTCGTCAAGATTTTATCTTTCTAATAGTGCCTTCCAATCAGATGTCACTATTTTACACGATTTATGACCAAGATTTCTATAAACCCTTGCGATTGGACAGTTTTCAACCAATGAAGTAGCCCATTTGTCAACCGTTATTGGGAAGGCACTGCCTTATGTTTTGACAGATTTCTTTTCACCATTTTGTAGAGAATAGTTTGATCTTTTTAACAGTGGGAAGTAAACTAGAAAAAACCAGTTTTTTGTTCGTCTAGACAGGCAGTGGAATGTACATATCTGGTGAGACCGTCTAGCGCGTTCCGTTCCCACGTTATCCAAATGACCCGTGCTATCCCGCCGGCGAAGTTTCATTAGATTGATGTCATTTTGTTATTCAAATAAAGATAACTCAAACACTTTTGTGAACTAAGAAAAGACAAGTATAATGTTCGTTTCTTTGATTTATCCTCTACGCACTTTGTTATAATAATATTTCATTTCTGAGCAAAGCATATATTAGTAAATTACATTTCAAACTAGGCCTAGTTTTGTTAGCAGTCGTGTATTTGGAACATAAAAACTGTTTTTTTCAAAATAAGAAATTTGAAATTGATAAATGTTTTTATACAGTTCTACTTAGAACTAAATTACGAAACTTTTTTACGCTTATGAAAAAATTACAAAAAATGTTTACTACTTGTTATGTAGGCCTAAAGTTGACCTTTTTCCTTTCATTATTGAACATTTTTTGTTTCTTGAACTAATAACTTTTACAAATCATTGTAATAAACGTTAGGAGATCACCATTTTTTAATGTTTCTATGTTGAGTTTGGCGAGATTTGTGCATCAACTGAAACAATAGTATAAAAATGTGGTACCCAGTGATATTCAAGCAAAAAATAGCCACGATAAGTGTTACACAACTAATTTCATTATTGAAAGTTGTTTTATCAAAGACCTTTTCATTAATTTCATTTATTTTGAGTTATAAACAATTTTACAAAACTAAGAGCAGCTACTTTTGTCTGTTTAATCTGCAGCGAAAGATTGCTATATAAATATATAACTGATTGTTAAATAAATTTTTTTAAATAACCAAATTAATTATCTGATCTGTTTTTAATTCTTGATGAATATTTTGAATGCGTATCTTAAAAAATAGTTGCTTATGCCAGCATGTGAACCACTTACCGAAGTCTATAATGTTAAATCAAAATAATTTATGAACAGTAATTGAACCGATTGGAAAATATTTATGAATGTGTTTGTAATTGTGATTGAATTGAGAATTTTAATAAACCTATCCTATTGTTATCATTGTTAAGTGTTCTTGTTCCTTTTTATGTTAATTTAATCTTGTGCTCTACCTAACCTTATCAAAGAATAAGATTGAAATTACTTCTTATCCATTTCTAATAAGACTATAATATTGTACCAAAATTAGATATAGGCCTATAAAGGGTTTGAATTGCACCTTCATGCAAAAACTTTTATACAGTACTTATAAATTTGTTATATCAAATCTGAATTAAATATTTAATTTATTTACAAAATCAAAATAGTATCTTTGAAAGTATACACGAGTTTTGTTTTTTTCCAGAAATTTGTACAACAATTGTATCTTGACTACATACGAGCTCCAGGAATCTCTAAAAAAGTTGCGCACGGTTCACAATCTGGATCAAGTTACGTTTTTACATGGGGACCAAGAACAAAAGCTTGCATCAATGAAGAAAAACTGAAAAAATACATTGAAATTTTTAAAAACTGAAAGTATATAACCATTTAAAAAATTAAGTACAAAACATGTTAGTAATGTATCATTAAACTTGAATATTGTGAATTTAAATATAAATCAAACCCTATACTGACATTATGTGTAATGAAGTTACCTTTAAAAGTTTTTTATCTCCCTAATTTTTTAAACTTTACATGATCATTTGGAATGGCATTACTTTTCATCATTATATTTATCTCCACACAGAGAACCAAACCAATTTTTTTGTTTTTATCACAATAGGTTTGGCATGAAGGACAAATTAATTTACAAATATAATGCAACTAAATAAAAGTATCTAATCGTGTACATGAAATAAATAAGTCATCTGTGTACTTTTTGCAGTGATAGAAAGTGGAACTTGAAGTTTATTTTCTTACTTTAGTAGATTGTAACAAACAAAATGTAAAATTAACTTATCCTAGTAGATTTGAGTTCAAACAAAGTTTTTAATTAGCCTCCTATTTTCTATACATAATTAATTTAGGTTTTAGTAGATAGCATAGATGTTTTCCCGGTTTATTCTTGTTGATAGGCTGAACCAGATGCAAGCCATCTCTGCATTTCCAAAACTTATTGAAATAGGTAGTAGTACAGATAAATTAATAATATCAGACAAAGATCAAACACAGTTTAAGGAATAAAAAAAGGGATGATAAATAAATGAAAATAGTATAAATAAAGATTCTACATTACCATACTCTTTAAATAAAATTTACACCCAAAACTGTAGTACATAATATAAACATTATAAAAGCCCTCTGAGGATGTTGATATGTCGTCTTTTCATTAACTTGTGCTGTTATTGTTTTTTGTTCCTTCTATTTGTGGTTCTTAGTCCAGTCAATGAATGCATTGTAGAGTGCAGGGAATATTCGATAATTTTTGACATCAGGACTTTGTTAGGAATAGTTAGGAGGTAAACATACTAAAAGTCCCAGTCCCTAGAAGGTGAGCTGAAAAGGGGAAATGAATAGGGGAAAATGTCCCTAAAGGCGGGAGGGGGTGGAAAGGTCCCATTTTTTTACTTTTATTTATATCTTGGAAATGGTGCACTTTAGAAAAAATGTTTCAAATAAACTTGAAAGCTAATTAAATTTACTATAAAATTGTTCCTTAAAAAATTGTATATACAAAAATTGGATCATACCTTCTAGGGGCGGGAACTTCTAGTATGTTTAAATAATAACTATTCCTAACTAAGTCCTGAAGTAAAAAATTATCACATATTCCATGCACTCTACCACCCCTTTTTTGACCACTCATTGACTTTACTATCGGGGTTTCATTCAATCAGTGTGAATTTGTTCTTCAACCTTTGTAATTATGACATCATTATTCAAAATAAAGATAAACAGAAAATTAACCGTTTCCAGGTAGGGAAAAATAATTATTTTTAAACACCATGACGATATTGACCACATATTTCAAGAACTGGTAGAAACTGGACTGTAAAATGCACAATGTTACATGGCAGCTAGCAATATTTAGATTCCATTTTTTACTCAATATATAGTTTTTGTTCCTTCTAGTACAGTGGAATGAAGCGGAATAGTTTATGCCGAACCAGATATTGTAACACTAACAGCCATGTAACAGAAAAGCTATGCGATAAAAAATAAATCAGCAGTTTCCCATAGTGTCTAAAAACACAGAGGTTTGGTCTAAATAAATAAAATGACGCAATACATATATAGTAATAAACATTTATAATTTTTATATATATATAAATTCCTTAATGACGCAAAATAATTACAGTAGAATCATTTTTAATAAATAAATAAAAAATATAAGCAGACTATAAAAGTAGGTAATATAAAAGCAGACTTAAAAGATATATTAATGTATGAACATATATAACGTGTGAGAACTATGTAAGAGATCATTTAAATAATTACGGTTGAAGTGAACAGTTAATGAAAACAAGCAGTAATAAGACTATAAACACTTTAATTAGGCAGAGACAGTCCAAAAGCAACTTAAGAAAAAATAATAAATACATGTATAACAAGTCACAACATCAGCGTATACATCGAGATACGGAAGGCCTAGCACAGTGTGGCTTACGTGCGAATTTGCACGGAGCGTTCTGAGAGAAGTATGTTGAACAACGCAAGAGAAGAGAAGAGAGGAGAGAGAAGTCAAGATGGCGTAGCTAACTCTATGCAAGCTAATTGCAGGTGGTGGAGAATTTGTCAAAAAATGTAGTAATTTTTCAAAAAATCGCAATGAATGTTGTGTTAATGTGGAATAGAGGCGTTTAAGAGTTTGTGAAAACTTAGGAAGTAAAAATTTCCGTATACTTTCTTTAAAAAGTGGACTTGTGAAAAAGTTGCCATGTGGTCGGACGAACGCGTTAGTAAAATGCAAGTGAAGTGACCTTATCGAATAGAATCAGTGAAATCCTAGGTAAAAATACAATAACAACAGGTATCGTGAGTAGATATGGCCATTATTTTTAAGCTTAAAAGTCTGCATTTTTGAAAACTTATAAAAAAATTGAGAAATAACTTAACTTTAACTTTTCACTTATTGCGTCATTTATTTGCAAGCTAGGGCTGACAAAACTTTGTATAATTTGTAAATAGTTAATTGATTTGTTTGTATAATTGTTTTATGACGTTGATATTTTTTGTTGTTGTAAATATTCATTTTCTAATTATGTTTGAGTAAACAAATAGTTGTTGCCACAATGTCTTGAATTTCTTTATTCAGCCACGAACATCCAACTAGCTTGTACTTTAACAGTCAGGTTTCCACCCCTGAGGAAATTGAAATGATTTAGTAAACATTTTACAGTAATTGATAATTATGGATAAATAGATGCTAATAGAGCATAAATGAAGTTATATGTGGATTATTATTATTATACGTACTACGATTACTATTTTTTTTAATTATTATTATGTGAGTTAAAGGAAGGTGATATTAAGGTTTTGAAAGTAAGGTGAATTAAAGTAAGGTGGAGCATAAGGTGTAATTTTACGTTGGAGTTAGGGGAGATATATGATGTGGTGAGTTTAGGTAAAATGGTGACTTTTATTATGGAAGTAAGGCAATAGGCCTAAGAGGTGTTTTTAATGATTTAAGGTATTTTATGAGCGACGACTTCTGGTGATAAGGTGAATAAATGAAGGAGAGATATTAATGATTGTTGAATAATCCACATATAACGTTTTATTTTTGATTTGAACATTTTTTTTTATTTTTGAATTTTTTACCGAACCCCATTTTTTTTAACACTTCCTAATAAAATTCATATATTTTTATTTTTTTGCAAGACTATCGTTGCAAAATGGCTTTCCCAACGTGGGGCTGAAAAACAAAAGAAGCTATATTTTTATTTTTTGCAACGCCTATCGTTGCAATATATCTGAAGAAGAGCTTATGAACGAGAATGAAAGCACTTTTTCTATTAAAAAAAGTGCAAAAAAATAAAAAAATATTTAATAATGAGCTAATAAATACTCATTTTTATAAAAATAGCTTTTAATTCAGATAAACTCCCAGATTTTAAAAGTTTAAACTTTGTTGTAATGTGTGTTGAGTGGCAATGCTATAAGTGCTTTGTCTCTGGCCACGTAGCAAATTCACCTTGAAATAAAAAAAGAAAGTGTAGGGATTGTGGTGATAAATATTATTCAGAGGAATACACCAAACCACTATGCTGAATTAACTGTAATGGTCAGCACAGCAGTAATAATACAAATTGTCTTGTATATATAGAAAGACAAATTTTAGAATTGATGAGTATTGTTAAGTTTTTATTGTTACAAAAATTAATAAAATTCTAGTTAAAAAATCATGTAAGATATTATAATTTATTTAATTATTATTTATTCATTTAATTTAATTTTATTATCATTTACAATGTTTTATTAGGTTAAAATCAAAACAAAATAATTATAAACTCAAAATTCAAATGTCAATAAACCTCAAAAGTATTCGCAAACAAAGCAGAATAGTCCAGTCATATTAGAGGTTTCATCTCGGAATGAGAGCTAATAAGCTGTAAACTCGTATAAACCTTTATTTTGGCATTCAAAAAGTTATCTGAAAAGTCTCATAAAATCTCGTGTAAACGTCTTAAGATATTTAAAAAAAATCAGTTTTTCGCAAATATCTCGCTTCCAATGGATTCAATGCTATTTGTAACTATTACAAAAATTGTAAAACAAAATTCTCTACAAATTTTGTTCAAAACATTTTTTTATGTGGTTAACTGTTTTTGAGATAGAGCTTGCAGCGTTTACCCATCCATTGTATAATGAGAGGTCAACCGTGAGTTCCAGTAAATAAAATGTAGTATAAAGCTAATAAATCTTTAAAAATTCCATAATTATGATTAATTTTCATTGTTTATTAATTAATACATAATATTTATTAATATTTTTCGTTTATCTAATATATATTCATTTAATAATACTTATCTACTTGTGTATTTAAAAAATTGTTAAGTGAAATAATTTAAGTATATTTTAATACTGTATATTCTATTTACATTTTAAATAGAAAAAGAATTAAGAACAAGTCAACAAAGCTAAATAATCCTGTGCATTTATCCAATCTTGCACCAACAAGTGCAGCGGCTCATCAACATATCAACTGTATATATTATCAAATTCAAACTTAGGGAATGATTTAGATCCCCAGAAATGGGGTTGGGTAATGTGAAATGAATCCTGGAACCGATAACAATGTTACCACCAGCTCCAGATGAATTACTAAACACAATATTTTGTAACTGCAAGAATGGTTGTGGTTTGCGCTGCGGATGCAGGAAATCGAGGATGCAATGCTCTTTAGCTTGTGGCCAGTGTAATGGGCAAGCTTGCCTCAATGCTTCAACGTATCAAATCGATCTTGATCAAGAAAGTGCATTAGAACCCAAAATCCTTGAAGAATTAGAAATAAATATCCTTGATGACGAAGATTATGATATTGAATTGGAAATCTTCGAGCGACTGGAAGACTATGAAGAAGAAGAAAATTGAGTCACATGTCCTTCAAATTATCAAAGTTTTTGTAAATCCTTCCCTCATTTGAACTTGAATTTAAATAAATGTATGCAACATAAAATTGCTAAATAAAGATAAAACTCAAAAGAATTTACTTTATTCTTTTTCTACTTAAAGTATTTCACTTAACAATTTTTTAATTACAAGAAGTAGGTAAGGTAAGTATTATTAAACGAATATATATTCAACAAATAATGAAACATATTAATAAATATTATGTATTAATTACTAAACAATGCAAAGTAATCATACTTATGGATTTTTAAAGATTTATTAACTTTATACTACGTTTTATTTACTGGGACTCATGATTAACCTTGCATCATACTATGTATGCAAGTATAATAGTTACGCGCTCAATCTCAAAAAACAGAAAGGGTTAACCCATAAACAAAATTATATAAACAAAATTTGTAGAGAATTTTATGCTCTGCAATTTTTATAATTGATTCAAATAGCATTGAAACTATAAGCGAGATATTTGCGAAAAATTGATTTTTATTATCTTTGACCTTGAATATCTTACGACGCGGACACAAGATTTTATGAGACTTTTGAGACAACTTTTAGAATGCCAAAATAAAGGGTTATACGAGTGTACAGCGTATCCTTATATATAATTGCGTAAGGGAAATTTTAGATTCAAAATTGTGGGAATTTGGTAAATTGGAGGATGATGGGAGAGGTATCAAATTAAAGGTATCGATTCGAGGAACGAGGGAAAAATATAAGTTTTTTCTAAAATTCAAAACTAAAGGGTTTTTGAGGTCCCCGAAAAACGAAAAATCCCCATAAGAAATACATGAAAATTTAAAAACATATGCTTTGTTTACAATTTGGTGTTAAATAAATAAATTAAAAACATACAACAGCTGTTCTGCAGTTTACATTAAAACAGTTGGTATTAAATAAATACATTAAAAACATAAAGCAGCTGTTCTGTAAAATAATGACATTTAATGTAAATTATATTTTTAAATAAAATCTGCTACTTAAAAGATACACGTTGACACACACATAGAAGAGAAACCTATAAATGTGATTTTTTGAAGGTTGTATGGCTGTTCTATTAACTTTTCATACATCTATACTAATATTATAAAGAGGTAAAGTTTGTTTGTTTGTATGTAGGGGTAATCTCTGGAACAACTGAATCGATTGAAAAAATAGTTTTACTAATAAAAAACTACACTTTCCCTGAATAACAAAGGCTATAATTCATTTCGATAAAAACCTTTTTTTATTTCAATATTTGTAAATTTAGTCGGAAAAAGTTCTTAGGTTAGGCCTAGAATGATAAACCAACACATATATTTTTACATATTATATTACCATACCAACCAATTGAATAAAATAACAGATAATATAGCTGTTTGTTCCAATATTTCCATTAACAGCTGATTTCAAAATTTGAAGCAATTATTTTTGTACTTCTAACTTTTAGGTAAGGGTTTTAAAATGTAGACCTGAGCCTTACTGGTTCTTTTAACCATTATTATAACTGCTGTTATCAAATATAAGAAATAATTTGATTTGAACATTTATCATTATTTGTCATCTTAGTTTTGAGGTTATTATTAATCGTACAACTTTATTATAAATAAAACATAACATTTGTTTTTAGAAGGATCCATTGGGGGTTGGCGTGCGGAGCACGCAGGGGTCTCCCCTAGTTATCTCTCATTCCGAAGTTGATCCTCTTTTTTGGCTTAAGTGACTGGACTAAGAAGATGGATCTATCAGATCGTTCAATACAACAATCAGCCATCCACTGCTTTCTCTATCAAATTTTCATCATTGTATTTTATATCATACAACATCTCTGACTTAACAGTTGAATATAATTTATTTCACAGATTGGCTGGCCACTTGTGTTTCTCAGATATACATTTTACCTTCTGCCGACCACAGTTTGCCGCCGAAATAGTTCGCCAAATATACCTGCACTTGGTGCACTTGTTTCTTACTACGTAATACCATTGTATTTGGATAACCTAATAGAACTCCGATCCAATGCAATATTTTGTTCCACTGGAAATTCGACTTTTTTGGCGCTATCTATTGGGGAAACGAAGGAAGCTGGTTGGAAACACCAATGCTTACAATGCTTTCTCCCTAGCGCTACCTCGCGGCGCGATCATGTACTATTTTCGCGAACACCTTTTTTCCGGCACACAACCCCCGTATGGATGCAAGATCTATTTATTATTCATGATCTATGGTAATACTTACAAATTTAATTATTTAACATTATTCTTTAAAAATTTTAAGGTCGATTACTACGGAAATACTTCGAAGAAATGAAAAGTGGTTACTAAATGAAAATTAGATAGATAAAATGGCTGATTCTTGTTTAATGAAACATATTTAGATAAATTGCACAGATAAACATATTTTTAACCCTTTGCCGACGAAGAGCGTTTTAAACAAAGTTTCTCTGGAGTTGGAGTCGTATGTACACTAGGAGTGGCCACACCATTTTCTGTATCAGCTTGGAATTGTCAGAATGCCCAATAAAAAATACCGCGAACTCGAGAGAATACTCGAATACGAGTATGGCCACCTTGAATGGACATAACATTATGTATAAATGGAAACATATTTCTTTTTACAAAATTATATTATTTTTTGTGTAAAGGGCTGGAATCTGTAGAGAAACTATTGAACTAACGTGTGTGAACAACGCATGAATACTTTCCCTCTTTTTATAACAGCTGTATTGAGCTCAATAATATAACCTCTATATTTTCACTCAGTGCTTTACTAGTCGTTTTTAGTGTCCTGATAAATGGTTGATAATTATAGAATTACGAAAATGGACAATTTAAATTAATTAAGTTATAATTTAAGTTTGTACTATTTTAAAACATTTTCTATATTGTAGTTTGTCATTTAAAAACATGACTGTTGGTTGTATCCCACTTTGGTTTTCATATGTTATTTATATAATATAAAGTCTTTATGAGGTTTAAAATACTAAGCAAATCCGTGTTTTCTATTTCAAATAAGTTATATTTGTCACTAAACAGAGCTTATTTATAAAATATTCATCTTTTCTCTAACCTACTTACCAACTTCTCAAGTGAATTCAACAAAAGAATTCCGAGCTGGTGATGCCGCCCAGTCAAAATGGTAGCCAAGTACATGCCGACAAAAGAGCGGCCATGCGACCTGAGAGGACTAAGTTCACGGGAAATAATACGAGTTGTCTAAGAGTCAGTTGTGGCCACTGGTAGTGGCCTTTCGAGCGCAAAGGGTTAAAATTATATATGTTTTATGACCATCTGCCAGGATACTGCACCTAAACCACGAGGTCCTCTGTGCCCAATGTCCAAGCAGCAGCCCACAGTAAATCCGTCCTTTTTGCAAAACATTCGCATAGAACATGGAAAGAAGTTTCTTCCTTCTCTCCCCACCTTCGACATAATAGGTTGTTCTCTAGCCCCATCAGGTGAATGTGTCCCTTCAGAGAAATAATTGTGTCCCGTCAGTAGACCGACCAACAAGCTCACTTCTGGCTTGCCAAGACCCAGCAGTGTACTGCTTAGATGTCCATCCAGGCCATCAAAGAAGTCATGCACCTGTCTCTGATCTCTTGCCATCTCTCCATCTGTCTAAGTGTTCTGATTGAACGTTTATTCTTATGATTTCTTTCCCATAGCCTCTTGATATTCCTATCATCGGTTCTAGGCCCATCGGTGAATTTCCAGTTTCTCTTCTGGCGAGTTTATCTGCTATTTCATTTCCTTCTATTCCTTCATGTCCAGGGACCCAAACAAGTCTTACTTGCCTACTGTTCGTGAACCGATCCAGCAGTAACAGGCATTCCCAGACCTGACTATCAGAACATATCGTAACATCTGTGCTCATGTGTCCTGAGTCCAGTATTCGTTTTGCGAAGATTTGCAAATATTACATAGACCTCCGTTTGGAAGACCTCCCAGCGACTCATTATCTTTTCTGTATATTGTATATACTGTCCTTTGTGTATGTACATTTTACCTTTGTCTGTTTTAGAACCGTTAACTTCCATTTCTAAGGTTAACCTGGTTTTGTAGCCTCCAATTTGCTATAAAAATTATACCTGGGAGTCATATATGCTGTACCGGCTCACAGCATCGGATCCCACTCCAATGTTTTGTTTAGGCACTCACCGTGTCAATTTCTTGCAAGAGTTGTTGACCAACTCCCTTTTGGGTTTAATCTCATTGCAGCCATACAAGGCTCCACCTGGACTAGGAGGTCCAGTGGTGGGAGATCCAACAAGATTTCCACATCCGCTGTAAGGGTAGTTCTCATGGCTCCAGTGATTCCAAGGCAGGCAGTACAGTGATTTTTCTTTGTACAGTAAAACTCCAATCATCCGGACATCAACTATCCGTATCGCTTTCAGAATTCCTGAAAAAAAAAAAATAAGACGGGAACGTACTGCGATTCGCAAAATAATGATTCTGACTACGCGCGCTAATTGTCTTTCCCTCCGCAAAGCTAGTGTAGGCGCCAGGTGTCAAACGGATTAATACAGTCTACTGTACTTTGTTAAGTTCTCTGTTTGCCCATTCCTTCGTGGTAGTTGGCCTCCAGACTATAGAGGCAACAATTAGAGATGATGTTATAATGGTAACATAGAGCCAGTTCATCATCTGGGGCCAAAGCCCTCCATGAAGTTCCAATTGTCCTTCCTTCTTTGTATTCTCCCCAGGTTATCTTTGTGTCTAGGTCGATGCCTAAGTATATTGTTGTTTCGGTACATGTAAGTATTTGTTCCAGTAGACTGGGCATGTATAAACCATTTATCCGACGTTTAATAGTAAAGAGAATGAGATCTGTCTTTCCTGGGTTTACAACCCATTCTCTCACACCAGCATTCTAAGAATTTAAGGAAGCTTTGAACGATGTCGAATACAGCCCCTGGGAATTTACCTATTCCCAGTATAATGGTACAAAATACCATCACATAACCTCAGCATATTAAAACTCAAATTGTAAAATTTAAAAGGTACAAATTAAAGTATTTAGGCCTAGCCTCGAATGAAAGGTAAACAAACATAACAAACCTGTTCAGATGCCAATGTTAACATAACCTAATTTAGGCACATCTAAATCAAAAACGTATTAAACAAAGAACTACACCACACCAATAAACACACACTGGAGATTATTTATATGTATATTTAATATTTATTCAAAAAATAAACAAACACTACACCATTACAGTAATCCATGTAACAGAGAAACTGATGTTCAAAAATATAAACAGTCACCAACTATGGACAAATACAAAGCATGGCCTAGATTAAAATGAGTAACCGATCTATTATGTAACGATCTTATACTTCGAACACAAACAAAATTTACACTTTATTACCAAGATAGTAATGCAAAACATCCTGGAATTATTTGTAATGTATTAATGTTATCTATACTATTATATAAAAATCTAATGGTGTCTGTCTGTGTGTG
>JAGFPH010000049.1:1181594-1293119 GCA_018207615.1 Philaenus spumarius
TTTACTGGCATTTATGAATTCTTTAAACCTTTATCTACAAAAAAGCTATGGAACACGTTTGAATTGGTTTAGAATAAACGTATAAAACATGGTTGAAATACAAAAACTTGGACGATTTTTAACAAATTCGAAGTTTATGGCCATTTTGTGAGCTTACCGTTAGAGATACGGAAAAAAAGCAAGAATACAATTTTGTTTAAAATTTAATTTGCTATCAAAATGTTGTTAGTTTTTAAATTCGACTTACGGTTTTAAAGCCAAAAACTGGCTTTGGAAAAAAGCTTACACTGAGAGAAACGGTCCGGCCGCCATTTTTATTTAATTTAAGGGGTTAAAAATTAAAAATGGAAAAAAACCGTATATATAGGCCTACATGGCTCGGCCTAGGAATAAGGAACATTCATGCAAAAAATCATCAAAATCGGTCAAGGCGTTTGGCCATAATCGTGAGACAGACACACAGACATACAGACACACAGACGAAATGCCGAACGGTCGAGTTAAAACGGAGACCTCACTCGGTCAATTAACAGCTGCGCGTGATGTCAGACATGGCACAGTTAGGCCTATTAGTTTCTAATTCGTAAAGCTTTATATAGCCCTATATATCTTGCCTTATATATATTGGCCTACTATATATTGTCTTATATATATGCCTGCCTACTATCTACAAATTTCAAAAAATATCAACCTAAATATAAAATTTATATTTTAACGGTTAATAAAACTATTTAATTAAACACATAGGAAAAAAGAAAAGTGAAAATGATTGGTATAATTTAAAGACATAATAACACCTGATTAGATTCCAAAATGTTGCAATTTCATGACAGGAATATCTGTTTATACTTGAAACCAATCAATTCTTTAATTAATATTAATTGTTTTTATAGAGGGGAAGGAGCTTATTGTGCAGATCCAGCTCTGAGTTCCTCCCAAGCAGCCAGTTCATATTTCTGAATTTATTGTTCAATTAAATCTTTTTTTTTCTATCAAGCTCTTTCCATTGCAGTTTAGCATCAAGCGTCATTCCCAGATATTTTGCTGTATTAACAAGTTGAGTTAATACATTTGGGTTTATCACAATCTGAACTTGACTTAACATAAGTTGACTTGGGTTCGTTCAGTCTCAACCTCATTTTCTTTATCCATGAGCTGATCCTATTGATTGCTTTTTGAAGCTTGCTTGTTGCCTCTTCTCCAGTATCTGCAACTGCCATGTCATCGTTACGAGTGGAGAAGGTAGTTATGTTCAGTTGTGCCTAAGATAGGCTTGACGAAAGTTTGTGTTAGGTAGCTGTATTTTTTTTATGGTTTGTTGACCGTCGGAAAGTGTTTTCAATAAAAAATCTATTGCAACATTTATTCCTAGTTGGATAGGTAGGCATTAAATTGGCCACTTTTTGCAGTCTGTGACCCAAACTCTGATATTATCTTTAATATTGTTTTAATTGTACCAATATTGTTATTATTTCATATTTTTATCATAACTACAGATGTCTATACTAGTTCTATAATAAGCACATATGTTTTTAATTCGTTTTCAAAATAGTTTTTTTTTCTGTTTTGAATAGAGGCCTACGGTACAAAAAAAGAAAATTCACTATCACCAGGGAGTAAATGGCCACTATCACCAATATTTATAATAAATAATTAAAATAGTGATAAGCAATGTTATCAATAGTTTATTAACAAGCTACTAGACTATCACTCTGTTTAAACAATACCTTCTAAAAACTGTGATAATAAAGTGTAAAAATACATGATACCTAGTTCTTAAAATAGCCAAGTAAAAGAAACTAATATTGTAAAACAGTAAAATTCTGACAAACTAGACTGACTAAAAAAAAAAACAAGAATTAATGAAAGAAGTGTGATTAGAAGTGCCCAAAGAATTGTAAAAAAAGAAGAACACTGTAACAAAATCACAAAAGCAAAAAGCAAGTAGCCTACCTATGCAGACAAAAAATTAAATGTCCTAGGGAAGTAAGGGTAGCGGGTAACGATGTACTTAGACTTAAGCCTATCTATGCAGACAAAAAATTAAATGTCCTCTAGGGAAGTAAGGGTAGCGGGTAACGATGTACTTAGACTTAAAACTTATGATGCACAAATTATAAACAGATTCTACAGACCATTTTAGAATGGCTACATGAACAAAAACACACCAACAAATTAATTTTTGACAGACTAAGCAAGCTGGAAAGAGCTTGAATGTAAAAAAAAAATTAATTACACTTCAAGAATAGTAACCTGGAATTCTAACGGTTTTCTACAGCATTTCCTTTTGTCTTAGGACAAATCTTAAAATAAGAGGATATTGTGTATACGATGTGTGTATCATCCTGCACGTAGGGTGATAGAAGGTTCTGCTATAATTATTAAAAATAGACTAACATTAAACACTAAGAAGAGAGTGAAATTAAGCTTGACACAATGCAGGTGTCAGACTTTCAAATCAAAAACAAAAACTTCAACATATCATCTATCATCTATATTTTACCGTTGTCCACTTAGACACATCCTAAAAAAGGTGGATTAAATGAAACTCTTTAATATATTAAGAAATAATTTCATTCTTGGAGGTGGCTGCAATGAAAAAAAAAACACTTAATGGGGATCTAGACTGACTACAGTAAAAGACAAAGTAACTGAATCTGTAAGGTAAGTAGGCTATATGAAATTTGATTTCCATAATATTGGCCAGTTGATAAAACAAAGATGCCCGACCTTACTGATTTCTTTGGGGGAGTTTCTAATAACTACATCCACGTGTGTGAGAGTTATAATCTAAACTCTAATGATTCTCCTGATAAGTGTGAAAATAATGCAAAGAGATGAACCACCCAGACTAATTAACTCCAGAAATGAGGAAATGACAGATTAATTAAACTACAGATTCCACTAAAACATCTGTGCTGCTCGAGGAAGAGGATGATGGTTCTATTTCTGATATTCAGCATTCAGCATGGCGAAATAACCCTTCAATCATAAAAAAAAGAATATCCTAGTAACATTATTTATTTACTGACTTTAATTGTAAAAACTATTATGTGATAAGATATCATAAATTTATCGATATCTTGCTATATGTTTTTAATTTTAGTTTTGGTTCTGGCGTTTTCCCTGACCAACGCAAGGAAGCTGTAGTGATTCCTATTCATAAAAAAGGGTCTACTAACGTATGCAATAATTATAGACCAATATCCCTTGTTTCAACCTTTTCAAAGATACTCGAAAAAATTATGAAACGAAAATTGATGGGTTATTTAAACAAAATTAACTTTTTTAGTAGTAAGTAACCAGTATGGATTCAAAGAAGGTATGAGTACAGAAGAAGCTCTTTCAAATTTAATGAGGTGTGTAAATGAAGGCATAAATCGTGGTAAATGTGTGAGTGGTCTTTTCTTAGACATTAAAAAAGCTTTTGATACTGTTGATCATTCAATATTGATCCATAAACTTTCAAATTGCGGTATCAGAGGAGTTGTATTGAGTTGGTTTCAAAGCTATCTTGCTGGAAGAAAACAATGTGTGAGGGTAAATGGTGTTATTAGTAAAATGGGGCAAATCAAGTATGGCGTACCTCAAGGGTCTGTTTTGGGTCCTATATTGCTTCTTATATATATTAATGACCTTTGTAATGCGGTCTAAATGGCAGCTTGACATCATTTGCTGATGATACTGCACTATGTTATGTTGAAGGTACATGGAGTGATGTCAAAAAGGCCATGAATGATGACCTAAGAGCCATTAGATGGTCGTTTTTAAAAAATCGTATGGTCTTGAGTGTGGAAAAAACTAACTACATAAATTTCATGTTAAAGGGAAGTTATGACTTCACGGAGGATTTAATATATCCTTGCTCAAATTGTACGCGTGAAGGAAGTTTTTGCAAAAATGCATGTTCAGTTGTTAAAGCAAGAAGCTGCATAAAATATTTGGGTGTATTCCTCGACAGTGAATTAAATTGGAAAGTTCATTTGTCTAAGTTAAAATCTAAATTGGGTAGTATTTTAAGAGTGTTTTATTTTCTTAGAAATATGTGTCCTCCGGATGTTAAGCGCATGATTTATTTTTCACTGGCTCAAAGTAGGATAGAGTATGGTTTGTATAGCTGGGGAGGGACTTACATTAGTAATCTGATTTCTGTAATTAATATTCAGAAACAGTTTGTCCGGATGATCCTAAACAAGAGTAGGTTGGAACATTCAAAACCATTATTCATTTCTTTAAGGATATTACCTTTAAGATACTTGTATATTTACAAAGTACTTAAGTTATTTTTTATTAAAAGTGGAAACAGGCAGCTTTCTGATCGGGGTGATGGGAGGAAGGAACGGTTAAGAAGTGCAGGAAATTTTGTAGTGCCAAAGCCTTTTAAGACTTATTTTAAGAAAACGTTTTGTTTCCTCGGGCCAAAATTGTTTAATGTACTGCCTGGCCACATCAAATGTGGAAATCCACTTTCATGTTTTTTGCGAAAATTAAGAAATTGGCTCTTTGAACGGGAAGACGTTGAACACTTGTTAAATGTACATAGTTAATAGTTATTATATAGTTAGTTATTATATAGTATAGTGATCTTTAGGTATTATTATTCCTCTTACAATGATCTTACATAGTATGTGTAAATTTTTGTTATTTTGTATTTTTACGTTGTTTTTCTCCCTTGTTTAGCAAGAACATATAATGTATTGTTAATATTTGGGTAGAATGTTCGCCGATATTTTTTTAATTAATTTCTGAAAAAAAAACTCTTTTTAAATTATAATTTTGACTTAGGAGCTGTATATCTTTTGGTTAATTTTTGTCTTACTGCTGTCATATTTATGTTTCGGAAAATTACGAGTAGCTATCCTCAAAGCGGGCTATGCCTTTAGGGGAGCCGGGTGTTTCTTCTTTATTTTTGTTTTTTCTCTTCCAGGGTAATGTGGGTTTTGTTTCTTTGAAGTGTATTATCCTATATATATTTTTTAAATTCTGTTTTATTTAAGTAAATGTGTTTTTCGTCCCAAGACAGTGGAAAACTGCGGATGCAATAATGATACGATGAGAAAACCTCATATCGGCCCATATCTCTGTTACCCACCAACGATCTCAAAGGTTTTTGAAAAGCTACTTCTGAATTAACTTAAACCAATAATAGTGGAAAGAAAACTTATCCCTCAACATCAGTTCGGCTTTTTAGGGACAAACATTCTACTATTGATCAAGTACATCGACTTACGAATGTCATGGAAACAGCTTTAGAAGAATGTAAAGTAGGCCTATACACAAGTATATTTTTGAATATGGCTCAAGCATTCAACAAAGTATGGCATGAAGGACTAATTTACAAACTAAAGCAGGATCTTCCTGTAGTACCTAAGCAGATTGCCAGATTTTGCTTACTTGTCAGAGAGGTGCTTCAGAGTCAGGCACTAGGAAGAGTATTCTGAGTTGGGTAACATATCAGCAGAGGTTCCACAAGGAAGTGTCCTGAGACCACTGTTCTATCTTCTTTACACTGGGGGTATCCCACAAGAAGTTAATAGGCTACAATCACAGCTACTGCTTTGTCCATATCAAACATTTTGGTGTTGACAAAACACAACAAGAAGCAATGCAACGCATCCCGGATGGTCTGAACGCAAACTAGAAAATGCACGTGTTTTGTATCTCCTTCCCGTTTCTCGGGATCCTGTTTCTCGGCAGCACCATCCGTTGGAAATCGGGATGTCCATTTCCGACGGACTGTTTGAACGCTCCAATTTAAAACCTTGTGCTGTCTTCATCCCGAGAAAACGGACCGTGTGGCCGCAGCCTAAGATGTGACTTAATGGGAGATCCAGCCATGGGCTTAGGCCATATTATGATGATATGAGGAGAGGAAGGGCAATTAAAAAGTTTAATGCTTGACAGTTTTATGTTTTGATAACACACTATTCTTTGGCCACAATAATCAGGTTAATGAAGAAAAACAGCTTTTCTAGACATGACAATTAGACAACATATTACTAATTATAGTACAATTGTTTCATTCAGGCACCAGCTATTTGTTTACACTGACTCTGCAACTATTTATTTTGAATTTAGTTATAGTTGTATTAGTAGACTATTCTGCATAATGAATGCAGCAATAGCTCAATTGTTCAATTGTTAAGGCAGTGTTTAAATTCATTACAGTTCAGCCTGTTGTAGGTTTAAATTCAGTTATTGATGTAATCTTTGTTCATGATGTTTTATTCCATTCACTGTCTTTCATTGGTTCTATGGATAAAAAAGTAAAGACATTTAATCAACAAAAATAATAATAAAAAGGTCTATATAATATTTTTGCTGTACAAACGATGATAAAGTTACTATACGCATACTTAATAAATGTTACTTAATTGTACTGTATTAATAAATAAGTTAAAGTTTTATAATGTTATAACAAAATTTTTGTTTCAGATAAATGGCACATCATTTTAGTGACAATGTATATACTAAAGCATTTACTCCAAGAGAATATCAGGTAAAAATCAAAGTTTATTTGTTTTGTATACACATTTTGTTTGATGTGTAACCACAGGAAAGTTAATCTGTTTTTGTTTTGTTAATGCTTTGCCATACAAATGTATGTTCACTAATATCCATTCCTATTTTAATGATATTTAAAAAAAAATTAGGCAATTAATAATGAATCTAAATTATTAACTACCAAAGAATTGTGCCACCCTAAAGAAATTTTTGCAAATTACAAAAATCTTAAAAATTGTACACCCAAAATGCCCTGCACCCAAGAAAGAATGCCTATTGAATAGAAATAAGGTAGGCCTACTTACTCAAAATTATACCACAGCATTAAATTCAAGAGTTATCTATTCGAACGTTATGAGAAAAGATATTTTGAAATAAAAGTGCAATTGGTAACAGCTGTAAAAAAACAAAATTGAACACCCTTAACCCTTAAGTGCGCGCGCCTCCTTTTGTTACGTGAGTGCGCGCACGGGGTCGTTCACCACCCCAGCGATAAAAACATCTGTTTTAGCTACTTTGACTCAGTTTTTTTTTGGTAACCATACTTATTTCGGCTGTAGAATAGGTAAACAATGTGTTTGCATGAAATTCACCTTAATTTCACTTTTTTTTATTCGAATTACCTCAAAACTTAGTAGAGCGACCAAGCACAATCTTGCTTTGCGATAGGCCTACAAATATTTTGTCAACGGTAATTGTTTTGTATATTATGAACATTGTAAAACCACAGTTATATAAAGTTTTAAATACTTTATTGAATCATATATTTATTTTATTTTTTTATACTTAAGCTTACGATGCAAACGTAGAGTGTGAAGCTCTGTCAGTTTCAAATTAATATAAATCAAACTATACAGCATAAATGTTTTATAATTCTAATAATTTTTTTTAATAATTTGCAAATAAACATTTTAACCCGAATATAATTTTGAGTTTTACAAATTTGTATCTAAGTTGTTGCTAGAAATTTTTTCATACTGTTAGGTGAACTTACCAATACATAATTTACAAATCTATTTCGGCCACATATGCTAAAAACAACTGTACGTATCCAATCATTATTTACTAATCTATTTACACAAAAAACTATTTACAAATCTATTTCGGCTTCATATGCTAAAAAAAACTATACGTATTCACTATATACAAAGTAACACTAGTGGGCGCGCGGGGTAATAGACGACCCCGAACATACAACATTGGTAGGTAACACGAGTAAGCGCGCGGGGGCCAGAACGACCCAAGAGTGCAGAGTTCTATTTGTCACGGATTGTACGCGTTTCTGGTTAAGGTTAGCGCAAAACAAACAGTTGCTAGGTATGACGCATAGACCACCCAGAAGGTAGCTAACAGCACTACACTAATACCAACCAAATGTGGGAAATATCACAAATTAAATTTCCCTGGGGTCGTTTCGGCCCCCGCGCGCGCACTTAAGGGTTAAAAATTGCACAACCTTATTAAAATATTATAATTATAAAAAAAAAGATAAACCTGATTTAAAAAAAATTACTAATTAAAAAACCCATATCTTTTTAAGTTAGCCTATACAAAATTTTATAATAAACAATTATGTGTGCAGTCTTAATAATAACTCTTGATAATTCAAATTCCTTGGTAACTAATTTTTTTTCAAATTTCCTTCATTTCCCTATATTGTTTGCCTTAGTTTTTACCTCTAAGTAGAATATTTCAAAATAAAAACCTCGATTAGATAAATTTTCTTTGTTTTGAGAAGCCGTAGAAACCTCTATAAGTAGAGATTTATATTTTATTACCTTTACAACTCAAAGTTTAAGAGTTTTTTTAGTGTACCCAAAAGTACCGACCTAATTTAGCGAATTTCAAAGGATTTTATAAAAAAAGCTGTATTTTTATTATTTGATAGGATATCATCTTGATTTTTGAATCGTTTTTCTTCTAATAGACCTACAGTAGGGCGCCCTCTTAACCGACCTCGCATTAACCGCCCGTCGGCTTAACCGACCGTTTCCAGGAAGACGTACGTCCGTACTACAGTATCTATTTTTAACTTCCGCTAACAACGACCGTCGCAAGCAGACAAGTCACTACTCGTTCCCTAGTAACTGGTGACTTACTAGTTTGCCTAGCGAGAAGGGTCAGTAGTGCTTATTCTTGCTTACAGTTCACTTCGTGAATTGTATCTTATTTTTGTATCGGTGCCGCATCGCAGTATTGTATTTGTGCGAGATACTTACCGTACTGAAATTACGGTATTGTAGTGAACAATTCCACAATGAGTGATCCCAAGCGAAAACGTGTTCTTTTCACTATGAAAGACAAGCTTAATGCTATTGAGCGCCTTGAGAAAGACGAATCCGTAAAATTATTAAGTGATGAATTCGGCGTTGGTGTGATGACGGTAAAGGACTGGCGAAGAAACAAAAAAGCTATACAAGATTTCTGCACCCAAATCGTATCCGAGATTAATTAATTACATTACATTGATATTTATAAACGATATACAGTCAACTCCCGACTATCCGGGATAATTACCGGCAAGACCATCACGGATAATGTGAAATCCCGGTTAAAGCAATTCGTTATAGTATAGGGCCCAAATACAAGGTATTATGCAAGAATTATAAACATAATGGTTATACTGTACCTTTAATCACTCCTAATACGTATAAAAAACTACAAACACAGAGAATTATTTAGATTGAAATAGCAGTTCAGCAATATATTATTTACAATGTTCAAACACGATTAAAATAGTCCAGAATGTTCAACAACAAGTAAAATAGTCCGTCAGAGTTTTTTTGTTTTTTCGCGTTTGCTTCCTTTTTCAAAATTGTGAATCTTATTTTTTGTAAGACGAGCTTGACTGTTTAAATAATCAAGAAGGCCTTCGACGTAACTCAGAGCTGTGCCGTGTGTCACTTTCGGCTAGAGATGTCAATAATATAACTGCTACTTAGTAACTGCTACTCTATTCTCTAACAAAACGTGAATAGATGCTACTCGTGATTAAAGTAGCATCAGTTTTGTGTTAGTCGTTATTCGTTTGCTACAAGGCCGCACGCCATCCTGTCACCCGCATTTTTTCACTTCTTGCCCCACCACCTCTCTTGTCTCTCAACCTGGTTGACGATCCCGGTTGAGCCGCAACCCATATAAACCGATTCCGTTTAATCGGGAGTTGACTGTATACAGTATAGATGTTATTGTAGGTAATGAAAACTAATGATTTTAAGCTACTAAATTTTAAAAGGTGTTTTTAACGATTTTCATTTTAACCGACTTTTTCGTTATCCGACCTTGCCGCGGTCCTGTCATGGTCGGTTAACAGAGCGCCTACAGTATAAATAATATTTTCTACTCCAAACATTTTTCTAATATACCAACAAATTTAGAAAAAATAAAATTACATATTATAACAAAAACTTTTTATAAAATTTCCAGTTTGTATGAAGAAAACAGATTAGAGAAAAAATATATCACTTAAAAACTTGCACATTACTTAAAGACACATTTTGTTGTATAATTATGCTAAAAATTTTGGGCCAATATCTTACTAAATAAAAAAAGTTGTACTACTTTTTCGAAATAAGAAAGTTTTAACCAGAAGAAAAGAATTCGCTTATAACGACGGTAATCCGCCTAAATAACGAGATAAGCAATATGATTGTTTTGTAAAGTAACTAAGAACAGTTATTTTTTCAGTTTTATTCTGTGCAAGCCTTAGCCGAGTGGTAACGTGGGGTCTTCCTGATCAGAAGATCCCGGGTTCGAATCTCGCGAGACCAGGTAGCTTTTCATATATGTGGTTTGAGAGTAGGAGGGCGGAAGTAAAGCAAACGGTGGTTGGCTTGCTTCCAAACTGACGGGAAGTGACTAGTTACCTGGTCTAAAGGCTTGAGATGTTTTGCATAGTTTTACTGTAGTATTTTTGTACATATATATATTTTTTTTTTTTAAACCAACTGACTACATATGGGTTAACACTACTTTCATTCATCCTCAAATTTACATCGATTTTGTATACTAAATCATATGTGAAATGGAAAGAACTATTTATTCATAGTAGATTGATATAAAATCTTAACAAAAATAATCATTTTTGATTTTTTAATGATTTTTTTCGAACGTCGGCACAATCGAACGTTGGCAATGCTTACATGTTTTGAAACATCCGGTTAAACAGCCAAACACCTTATATCAATAATTTAAAAAAAAATTGGCATAAGTATTACATCATAGCGAGTGGAATAGCCGGCTCCTAAGTCTAAAGAAGCTTGTGTTACTACGTTGTTATTTCCAGAAGAAATCTGACATGGATGAGAGTGTTGTTCAATCAATTTCAAATTTGGACTCTAACATAGACAAAAATCAATTCAGAGACAAGCAATGTAAAATAGATCATTTCTTTTAAAGTTAACAATAATGTTATATAAGTAAATATTTTATTGTTTGTCTAAAAATAAAAATGTACAATGGATGTTGCAATATAATTTTAGTAAATGTGTGAGCATAAATACTGTTTGTATATAATGTATTGTAAGTTTAGGTTTAGATTGTAAGTATATTAGGTAAGTTTTTTTATTACATTTATGTAGGCTATATATAATTTATTGCCATTGTATGGTATCCAAGTCACTTTGATAATTTAAATATAATTATAAAATTAATATAATTACCTAATTTATATCCGTCTTGTGACTTTGTTTGTCTTAAGATAGGACCACGGGCCCGAAACGCGTCTTAAATTTAAGACAAACAAAGTCACAAGACGGATATAAATTAGGTAATTATATTAATTTTATAATTATATTTAAAATAATTTATTGGTTATCCCTTTAATTCAAATAATTTACCCGAGACTGGAGGGTAAGCAAGGAAGAAAATCTTAGTTATCACCGATCAATATTTTTCAACATACAGCAAGGAAGTAGAATAAATCCATAGAGAAGACTACACGACAAACTAGAGAATGAAGGGTGAACCCGGAACGTATGGAAGTGCCAAACGCATGAAGCTTTCAGTGAAGCCATAACGAGAAGAGGCTGGAGTAAAAATATGACTCCCAAAGTATGGGATTGTGCAATTAACAAAGCGTGTGATGAGGCCTTTCAGAAAAGGAGAGAGGGCAGAGATAGTCGTAATCCCGTGCACTGGTGGACACAGGATATAGCGGAAGCTAGAAGGTTATGCCTAAGAGCTAGGAAGAATAAATAAGAAAGGGAATGATGAGGCTGGAAGCAGGGAAAGTGCAAGTGAGTACAAAAGACTGAGAGCAGTGCTCTGAAAGAAAATATGGACAGCCAAAAATAAATCATGGAGGACCTGTGCCAAAACTTGAACAGAGATATCTGGGGCCTAGCATATAAAGTAGTAAGTGATAAGCTCCGGGTGCGTTCAGCTATAACACTAAATAAGGATGACAGAAAGAGGATTGCAGATGAACTTTTTCTACAAATGGACAGGATACAGAGGAACACATCAGAAGTTGAGACAGCAGAGGTGCAGGCTGTTACCAAGGAAGAGATAAAACTGAAAGGAAGAAAATCAAGGGGGCAAGGCTTCAGGCACTGGCAGTGGTTCGCAGAATTGCACTGCATCACACATCTTGAGTGCTGTAGCATGGTGAACAATATTCTAAGGCTGGTATTAGTGGAGAAACCAAGGAAGGAGGAGGATTCTCAGCTTCATACAGACTTCTATGCATATTAAACGAAACAGGAAAGCTACTTGAGAGGTTCATTGCTGCGAGACTAAAAACGGTTATTGATCGGGATGGTGGGTTGTCGAAGATGCAGTTTGGCTTTAGAAAAAGCCTCTCCACTGTATATGTGATGAAGAAAGTCCAAGAAATCGCGGACGGGGTAAACTACAGACGGGACTATTCAGGAACGCATTTAATAGTGCCCCATTGGAAGGGATTATCAATGAGCTAAAGAATAGGAATACACCACAATACTGAGTAAGAATGGTTATGAGTTATTTGAAGAGTAGGAAAAGCCTGTTGGACGAGGGAGTAGAGATGGAAATGTCGTGTGGAGTTCCACAGGGATCGGTTCTAAGGCCACACCTATGGAATGTGTACTATGACAATCCTAAGATTAAAACTGCCGGCAGAAGCCTACACAATCGAGTACACTGATGATCTAGCAATAGTACTGATAGGGAAGAGCAGGGATGAATTGGAGGCAAAGTTAAATGAGACAATTGCCATTATCAGTGACTGGTTGGAATCGAGGATGCTGCGGATTGCTCCTAAAAAAAAAAAAAAAAAAAAAACAGGTGGCTGCCCAAAGATTTTTGACTGGGAGCATTTTTCCCCTTCGCTATGTAAAAAAAGGGTGAGAAAAACTTTATATCAACTGTGCTTATAAAAATAGTCTATATTTTGTTAATGGAATTTTAGGATATTTAATAATTATTAATTATCTTTTGAGTGTTGCTATTAATTAATAATTTTTTAATTTAATTGTTTCTTTCCTTTTTTCTTTTCTCATGATTTATTCCAACTAGTTATCAGTAATTGTCAAATGTCCCTGTAAATAAATTAAGCACTATAATACCAATCACAAACACGAGCATATTGAAAATTATGTTAATACGGGCAACGTGGGTTGGCAGCCTTTTGGGGTAATAAGTATAAAATTAAACAAATAACTATATTAATAAATCATATGTTATCAACTTAAAGATATTTTCACAAAACCAATTTTTTATCTATATATTTTGTAGCCTTAAAAACAATTGCAAATCTTGTATAATGACAAGTCTAGTATTTACTGTAACAATAATTTGTATCTGATTTATATTTTCAGTTCTCTATAATATACTTAATTTTGTCATAAATAGTTTAGTTTATACTGAATTGTTAATATGTAAAGATATTTTAAGTAATAGAATAGAATAAATTTATTACAACACAATTTTACAAACAAACAAAAGAAATACATAATAGAACCGTGTTGTAAAAGCAACCCCAACAGGTAAAAAACCCAATTACTGGGGCGCCATCTATACAAAAATAAAATAAGTCATGCCTAAACTAATTAAAACTATGAAACAAATAATTAAACAAAACAACCAAATACATAATCAAACACATTATATACAAATAAACAATAAAAATGAATTCATAAAACTAACATATTATACCCAGCTGTTGAGTCCCATCAAAACTTGCAAACCCATAGTCAGCGCTGGTTTAATGCAAACAAAGTCTCCCTGCGGAACCTCGACAAACCCCAGGAAACATCCACCTTGTGAGCGACCAAATTGTACAGAGCAATTGACGAGTTCAGCGGCGACGACGCATGAGCATGGGTTCTAATGCGCTCCTGGTAAAGTGGTCGTCTGATTCTCATCCCATAAGGTGGAACACACCAGCATATCTGTCTTAGGCTCTCAGGATCCTCAATTATGCCACACATAACTCCTCTCAAGAAACACAACCTCAACAAATTTCTCCTAACTGCCAACGAATTGACTTCAAATGCACTAAAAAATTCCCTATATCTTATTGTCCAAATTTGCTGGTTATTAAATCCAAATTTTTTATAAAATAACACACGCAAAATCTGAACTTTTTCTATCATATTTACATAGTATTTTGTTGATGGGGACCAAACAATACAGGCAAATTCCAGCCCTGATCTAACTAGACTATTAAATAAAACTTTCATAACGACAATATTATTAAAATCCCTCCCCAACCGACAAATAAAACCCAAGGTGGAATAAGCTCTCTTTACTATATTAATAATATGACAACTAAAAGATAAATCTTGTGACATAAGAACCCCCAAATCCTTAAAGCTAGTAACTCTGTTCAATAATTGCATTTATCAATGTTATAATTGTTAATTAAAGGCTGTAATACTCTATAATATGACATGACACAACATTTTTTAATATTAAGAAGAAGTTTATTATTTTCACACCAAATAGATAATCTAACTAAATTTTCTTACAAAATTTGACAATCATAACAAGTTTTAATATTTTTTTAAATTTTCAAATCATCAGCGTTCATTAAATATTCACAATTATCGAAACTCAAAGTTATATCATTAATGAAGATATTAAACAATAAAGTTCCCAAGTTACTGCCCTGAGGAAAACCGGACCCCGTTATAAATCTATTCGATTTAAAACCAGAATACGTTACATATTAATACCTAAGAAACAAATAGGAAGAGAAAAACCTAAGTAGATCACTTTTCCAGTTATGTTATGTTTTGTTATGTTTTCCACCCATAGAAATTCAGTTTCCTAAGCAATGTGATGTGATTGACTTTATCAAATGCTTTTGCAAAGTCAGTATATATTACATCCACCTGCCCTCTATTATCCAATACCCTAGATGTATAATTTACAAAATTTGAGAGATTAGTATTAATTGATCGGGCAGGAATAAAACCATGTTGAGCCCAAGACAAATACGGTTTCATATGAGATAGCACAAACAAATGAATGACAATCTCAAACACCTTAGCAGGTGTTGAAAGTATTGCTACAGGTCTGTAGTTGGCAATATCTAATTTGTTAGCACCCTTATGAAGAGGAGTAATTCTGGACAGTTTCCAATCATTTGGAAAGCTGTTTGTGGAAAGACTTAAATTAAAAATAAAACAAAGAGGTTTAATTAGGAATTCTGAACAAGCTTTGACAATATAAACTGGAATTAAATCTGGACCAAACGATCTTTTTGAAGGTAATCTTTTAACTGCAGCCGTGTCCTGATCAGTAGTTATATTCGAAATAATTAAAGGTTGCACTCCTGTCATAACAGGCGACGAAACTACCTCCTTCCAGTTTAACTGATCCGGTTTGTCATATACAGAACCAAAATACTCTGCAAAGGCACCTGCAATAGATAAACCGTCCCTAAGCCGCTTGTCATTCCACACAAAATCATTTCCGGTTACTGTCCCACTGCCTTTTCTGCATTTCACAAAATTCCAAAACTTTTTCGGATCACTCACAAGAGAGCATTTGAGATTTGCTATATACATTCCATATGCTTCTTTTATCAATTGCTTAACCTTATTCCTATAATATTTAAATTTTGCAAAATAATCATTATTCCCGGATTTATTCGATTTTGCCCTAAATTTATGTTTCAAATTTAAGTTATCAATAATTTCTTTTGTAAACCAAACCGGGTACTTAGGCTTAACTAGTGGTCTCTTTTGTGCGTATTTATCTAAAACTGAATAAATTAATTTATAAAATTCAGAAACAGCAGTATTCACGTCTTGACAATTAAAAACATTCTTCTAATCGCAATATTTAAGATCAGAATAAATACCATAAAAGTTGGTCTTTATGAATGAATAAACAATCTCATTAGGCACCCCCGTATGACACCTACTTTGGCCTCCCGCAAAACAAACAATCAACACAGGATGGTGATTATCCACCCCCACCAAGGCGCCGTCGCCACCCAACACGGATAATAATAAAAGAACACAAATAAATATATTTATTTGATATACGATAAAGCATTTCAATGTCAAAATCGTCACACTTCAGTGACACTTAAGCTATAACTAAGAAATTTTTATTTAATTTATGATTTATTAGTTGTAGCTAAAATGTTACTGAGTATTATGACTTTGTCGCTGAACATGTTTGACAAATAGAAATACTTTATTATTTAAATAGATCTAATTGTATGCCTACATTATTTTAAAATTGTGTAAAGAAAATACAACTTCACTTAAGAAGGGTGAGAAGTGAAGTTCAAATGTTCGAATCAAATATAATATCAGAGAATTTGAATATAAACACACCAGATCATTTCAACATTTTTGATTTAAAATAATTTTTGTATCCTATAACAATAATGTATCAAAATACAAAATTGTAACATAAAGTACAAGTTTCATTTGATCTATTTTTAGGTGGAATTATTGGCTGCTGCTAAAGAACGGAACGTTATTGTCTGTTTGGGAAATGGCAGTAATAAGACTTTCATAGCATTGAAACTTATTCAAGAGTTTGCCATTAACATTCGAAGGTAAATATAATGATTAACAAAGGTTTTCTTGAGATATTACTAGTTGATACTAAACAGAAATGTTACAAGTTATGTTTTCAGCAATGTTCTGAACATACCCAGTTGTTTTATAACTAAAGTAATAACACATTTAAAGTAGTAAACTCCAGGGGTACAGAATATGTCTCAACGCCTGCAAGAGGTTTGGGGAAAATTGAGGCTGGATTGGCGATATTTTGGCCAGGTAAAAATTATTATTTTGGGGAAAAATAGATAAGAAACTAAAGTCAGTTTAATTGCTTTGATTATGATATACATACATACACCCACACAAATTGTGTTGTCTGATTTCTGCTGCAAGTCGGTCAGGGTTCCTATTTAATCTTTACCTCACAAAATATCGCCCGATAACAATATTTTTGGGCCGGTTGATGAATGGCAGCTTCCTGATTCTTGACTGGCTACAAATAGCTGATGTGTAATACTTCCTTTAGGTATTGATAATTTTTGTGGTATTGGTTTGCAAATTTTTTCTGAAGTTATTATTTATTAATGATGGATGTTCAACTTTATTATTAATTACTTGGACATTAGCCGTCATTTGTGTGTTAAAATCAATACCCGACGTTTCGGCAATGTAAATCAATTCTTGTTATCAAGTGACTATAACCTAGGTACTAAGGTGACATAAACATAGCGATTTAAAAGCTAAAACAACAAATAACAAATGTAATGAAAACAATGTAAAACTAAAATATGCCATTAATCTTAAACATCTACGTTCTACATCTCGGTGCTGAAACTGAGAAGTCAAAAACCCACAATATGACAAACACAGAAAACACAAACACACACCTGACGACAAAGCGTGTTAGCAGACCGAGTTCAGAACAATAACTGGCCGGTGCCCGAGGAAGTGACAGACAGCTAGAGGAGGTTCATATTGTTCATTAAGTTTAGTTTCCTTGCCCTCGACCGAGTTAAAACCCCATGTGGAGATTCGACAGGTAAAAGTTCAGCTTGTTTTTTAATAGTATAATATAATTTAGTTTCAGTTCTTTTTTTAATAATGGGAGCCATAATGGCCTTACTTCTGAGCTTGTTTGGCTGATAGGATTTTCCGCTAGCTTTATGTACGAGGCTTCATTTATCTTTCATTTGTAAAAGTTACTTTCCTGGAGTATAATTGTTGCCCTTCCCAATTGAATTTGGGATTTTCGGACCATATATGTTCTGCAATTTGCAATTTATCGACTAGGCCTAACTATACGTTATTTTTATTATACTACAAGCGATAACTACATCACATTAAATCATATTATACAAAGGTATTTAATACATAGTTGTTACTGATTTATTAACTTAAACTACTTACAGATTCAAAATTGGTCTGTATCAGTAAAATGCATATGCAATGTGATGACTTGTTTGTTTCATTTTAATGACATAGATAGGTTATAAAAATAGCAAGTTTTTTCTTTCAAATCAATGTCTAATGTAGAGTAACCTACATATGGAACAGAAAGTTACAATATTAGTTGCAATATAAATGAGGATAATATTGCAAAATGTGATAGGGAAATTTTTAGTGAAAATAGTTTGTTCTGGGGAAATGTGGTGTGCTAAAACATTTTCTACACTCCTGGTAACTAAAAAAAAAGTATGTTACTATATTTTTCTTTTAGTATCTGTAAAATATTAATGATAGCACTTTCTTCATACATGTTTTCTATAATTATGAGAACTTCACAAAGAAAGTTTTTTATTAATTGGAAAATAAAAACACCATTCGGTAATAATCTTATTTACAGCTATTAAATAAAATAATGATGTCACTTTTGAATTTAAAAAATTATCTTACATTAATTTTTGTATAATATAGTAGAGCATCAGTTATCCGAATATCGTCCATCCGGATGATCGGTTGTAGGGACAGTTATGAAATTTACTTTTCGTCTGTACTGTACGTATTTTTAGTTTTTTATGTTGTATGTATCCTTAAAATTTTTAGTGTTTTACCAGTGTTGTGTTTTATTGATACGTGACCACTGAAAACTCAGTACTACAGTACTGTAATATTTTTTCTCACATTTTATGTAAATATCAATTATCCGGATTATCGATTTTACGGACATGGTGATACCCAATTAATCCTGATAATCGATGCTCTACTGTATTGTTACATTAAATCAGAAGCCAGATTTTAGTAAGTTTTGCTGAAAATAGTGCTACTTTTGTTGTGGACAATGGAACATGAATTTGTTCATGGCTAAACACTGGTTCTGAAAGATAGACACCTTTGTCTTAAAAGTTCGACCTTACGATTTATTTATGGCCATGGTAAAGGCAAGTCTTAAATGGAAATTGTCATATTTTAAAGTAAATAGAAGGTCAGCTGTATGTTAGTGCAAAATCTATTTGGAAAATAAACTCTGTGCTACTCAGATTTATTTCTATTTTCAACTTCTTTGAATGATAATAAACAGATTATAATTTAACCTTGTTCTATTTTTATTCCTTTATTATTTACATTACAATATTTTACATACCATTAACGGTTTACTTACAATTATGCGTATGTAAATTTTTAGAGGGTTACTGTGGTTAACCATATTCTATGATAAAATAGACAAAAATTCAAACATTGCAGACAAGGCTGAATTTTGTTACGAAGTGGTATAGGCTTATAACTGATCACAAATTATGACCAAGTTTGTCTTGAGTGGTACAGTAGTGCGCCGATTATCCGAAAGACGGTCATCCGAAACATCGGTTAACCGAAAGATTCATAATTCACGCCACGCCAACATTACACAAGCGCACGAGTTGGTTTTGTCCGTTTTACGTCCAACCTGTACACCTAACCTCATTTGTGTCACTGACATCAGTGTTGTCAGACTGTTGTTTAACTTTCAGTGCTGTTGTTTGTTGTGCTGTGTGACTTCTAGCAATGTCAGCAAAATGTAAACGTATTGTGCTTAGTCTTTCTGACAAACTTAAAATTGTAGATCGATTAAAAAAAAGGTGCAAGTGCAAGACAAATGCGATGCTGTGCAGCAGCTGTCTTTGAAACGCCTACGAGACTTGGAGGTAAAAAAACGAGTCTCAAAACTAAGCAAACAAACATGTTCGACTTTTTCTTTTTGGTTAATTTTGTTCTATTTTTATCACATCTAAGTCAGTAAACCAAGAAAGTTTATGTACTATATGTGCAATCTCTGCTTTATATGCACAGTATGTATTATACATAAACTTATATTAAAGTATTATTTCTAGTCCAATAACATGTTTTATTTGCACCCCACTACCCTCAACAAAGAACTAGACCTTTTCCCAGAAATGTTCGATTATCCGAACACCCTCCTGCACCAATTGTTTCAGATAATCGGCGCTCTACTGCATTTTGAAGACTGGAAAGTATCAGCAATAACTCTATGTATTGATTTTCTTATAATATATAGTTGTGTTGAATTTTCATTTGTATATGTGGGGCTTTGCTATTTTTAATTTAGGTACAAAAATATCAACTTGAGTTGTTAGTTCCCTTTTTAGAATTACAGAATTGTTTATTCTTTCTGCAAATGACTTAGTTTGCCTGATGATTCGAATTTTGTAAATCTGTGTATTATACATTATCATTTTCTATAAAATTATAACTGTTATTACAGTTAGGTTAGGTTTTTAGCTTAAGAATTGTTTACAGATTTAGGGACCCTTTAAGAGCTACTTTGTGAGTTTAACCAATATATTATTTCAATAGTTTAAATTTTGCTTATCCAAATTCCATGATGTTTTCAACTTTCTTGAACTATAAGAATTTTGCTACTTTGATTAAATCGTTGTTAAATTACATTTGGTCTCCCTCTTAAAGTTAATCATAAACTTACATTTAAATATTAGTCTTGATAAATGTGCCCCTTACAATTAAATATTGTTATTTTAGATTTGTTAATGGGTTTTTTTTTAACTTTATATTTGGATAATGCAAATTGTGTGGTATAGAAATTTATTACATTTTGATTTGTAATCTTAGAATTTGAGTCAGATTTAATTTAATCCTTGTTGGGTACATTTGCAGATTGTTTGTAAAAAACTATAGAATTCTGTTCCTATCTGAAACTCTGTCTCATAGACTTCCAAATAAATATAAGACTGTAAGTATTGGTTTGGGTTTTGTTCAGTCAAATATAAACATAAAAAGATAGACATAGATTGGAGTTTTCAGATAAATAATAAATGTTGTCAAATAATTAATCTTAATGCGTAAACAAATATATACTGAAGTAATAAGGTACTCATCTTTTTAAAATTACTTAGATCATATAAAAATGGAGGGAAAAGAACATTGTTTGTTGCTGGATCCCTGACTTCAGTAGTTCAGAATGCCCTAACAATCAGGCACTTGTCAGATCTGAAGGTGGGGGAATATTGTGCTACTTCACAACCACTCGATATCGATAATCACCAGGTATTTGTACTTTACTTATATACTTTTTCTGTATATATAAACATGTGTGTTAGAAAATGTAAATTAACTCTTACAGAATTCACTTCATTTAATGCTCATGTCTAAATTAAATTTAATCATAACGTATAGACTTAAGTGACGACGTTATAACAAAAATGTCTTCCGATTAACTTTTTTAAATCATAATTTTGTATTATAAGGTATTTATGAAAACTTCTGTTGTTATAATTAGTCCAATAAAAAGTCAAACACAATTTCCAGGAAATTTTTTTTTTTGACATTGTACATAATTTGTGAAATCAAGATAATTTTGACTATCAAAATAATTAAAGTACCAGTAGTCGATTCAAATAATAATTCAGAGTTTTGGCAAAGTAATTAATTCCATTCTACCCAAAAACAAAACTTATTCAAACCATTCAAAATTGAAATTAATGTACACTCTAATTCAGCTTTGATTAAGGTCAGCATGTAAACAGTCAATGGTTCCAAAAATTAAAACTTGATTAATTTGTTTAGGTATTTGTTATGACTAGTGATGTTTGCTGGTTTCATATAAATAATGGCAACCTCAAACTTTCTGATATCAACTTACTTATTGTTGATGAGTGTCATCAAGCTATTCGGGAACACCCTTTACAGCAAGTAAGTACAGTTTCGAACTTAATAGTGTACTTTATTTGAGACTGAATACTCCCAAGGTGGTATACAACAAAGTGTTCTAAACACTTAAGAATCTTGAGATGTAAAAATGTTTTTCCAAATATAAATTGGAAAATATGAATACTTGTTAGTTGCATTACTAAAAATAATTATTTCAAAATAAAAATTTGCAAAAATATGTTTTAGTATCAAAGTTGTCAATTTCAGTGACATAGGCTATGCACTTTGTAAGGTATTGTTTTTATTTTATAATTCTTAGTATTAATTTCTTGTCACAAGTCAAGCTCAGTTACTTATAGCCAAAGTCTATTAGTAGATTCAAGTTGCAGAACTAACAATTTCTTGGTCTTAACATTTTATTTTAAGCATATAACGTATATAGGACTTTGTCCAACTTTGAAATAATTGAATTGCCTCTAAGGCATACAGAAACAGAAATAACAACTATACAATGTAGGAGAGTAGGCTGAAAAGTATTTCACACATGCTTGAAGAACGCGAACACGGGGGACATGTTGAAGTAAATGCACAATTTGAAAGTTTTGTGTTCATCCAGTGTGTTTTGAGTAGCGGAAGCATTGAGATGTGGTTCTAGTGCTATATCAGTGCGAGTTAAACAGAGTGCTGTTATCGAAATTTTAACTGCTGAAAATCTTACTGAGATTCATCATCGCTTAAAGGTTGTTTATGTGACATGAAGATTTAGTATTTGAGGGTTCTGCTATAGAACTTTTAGATTACAATTCAGTTGTTATATATATTTATACAATTCCTGACTATAATACAAAAAAAAAATGTTCCTTTCTAAATTTGAGGAACTCCATTATATTTTGAAAAAAAGTTAAAAAAGTAAATCAGTCTTTATTGCCGGAGACTTCAATGTAAATGTCTTAGAAAATAGTATACTTTTCTGCAAGTTCAAAGAAATAATTGAATGTAATGGATTCCTACTGCAGTTCAATGAGCCAACCAGATCAACTCGGCATTCTGTGTCTTGATAGACAACATTGTTACTGGGAGGAAATATAATGTTGAGTTTAAGTTGAATACTGATGTGGGGCTGTCAGACCATACTGCTGTCTTCTTAAATCTCTAAATTCAAGGAAATAATGAACCTGTAAGAAAAAATGTACCTTGACTAATATTAGAATATGTTCTGATGTAGGAATGAAAGAGTTCGTTGATTGTTTGAGTAAAGAAAATAATTTTATTTTTGATCCAAGTGTGAGTGTAAACTTCTGAAACAAGTTTTTAATGACGCTAAATTATGTTTTCCCTCCTAAGACTTTCAGAAATATGCAAAAAACAAAACAGTTGTTTTAAATTGGGCCACACAAGGAATAAAGATTTCAAGTAAAAGAAAGCATTGAACTACATTGGGAAGCGAAATCAAATAAGAACATATATTTTTTAAGCTATGTAAAATTATATAAAAGTATTTTTAAGAGGGTAGTTAAATCTGCTAAAATAATGGTGAATAATGCATACATAATCAATCAGACAACAAATTGAAGGCTGCTTGGAATGTTGTTAATAAAGAACTTCATCAAAATAATATTAAAACTAATAATGGAATTGTTTTGAAAGACATTTATGATACCAAAATAACTCATCCTGTTATTGTAGCTAAAACACTTAATGATTTTTTTCAAATTTAGCACATAACACTGAGGTAGATAAAGCCACTGCTAGGAGTTCATTGGTCTGTAAAATATATTTGTGCTGAGCATGGAGTATTGCTTTGTAATTTTGAACTTACTAATAGAAAAGAAATCAAAAAATTATTGAGTCTTTGAAAAACAAGAATTCAGTGGATGGGACGAAGTACCTCATTAATCCAGACCCCATTATAACGGACTTCGCTTAATCCGGACAGCCAGTTGACTGCAGGTTATAAAGATTATATTCAGCTAAATTTGGAATAAGCCATTCTAAACTAGTAGTCCACAGAATGGACCTTTCATATTCACAGTGTATTACATTTTCTACATGTTTTATGAATTAACATATTGTCTGTACATACAACTAAACTAAATACATGTTCGTTTTATATAATTGTTTCATTTAATCCGGACGTCTTAGAGCCCCAATTAGTCCGGATTAATGAGGTTTTACTGTACCAATAAAGTTGATCAAATTCTCTGTAAATATAATTTCTGAGCCTCTAGCATTAATTACCAACCAGTGTTTGAAAGAAGGTATTTTCCCTGATAAACTTAAATGTGCACAAATTTTACCAGTTTTTAAGAATGACTTAAGGAGAGATATAAATAATTATTGCCCCATTTATATTTTAAGTAATTTTTAAAAAGCGTTTGAATTTCTTTTGAATATTGTGACGGGGAACAAGTTATTATGACCTGGAAGAGAAAAGACAAGAGTACTGAATATCGACATCCCGTTTCTACTCAGGTGAAAAAGTTCAAAACACAACCACCTGTGTCTTTTGACAGTGTTTTGGGATGCTCACCGAGTTTATGTGATTATCTGGAACGAGGCGCAACGGTAAATTCTTCTCGGTACATAGAGATTCTGAAACACCTTCGACGCCAAGTTTGTCATGTTAGAGGCAGTTTGGCGCCAAAAATCTTGTGACATGAAAACACACACCTCGCTCGCAACTGAAGAGGCTCTGCGGTACCTGAAGTTTGAATCGATTCCGTACCCTCCATACACCCCCAATCTTGCGCTTTGCAATTTTTGCTTTTTCCTCTACACAAGAGTCCTTAAGGGTAATCAATACACCTCGGACAATGAGGTGAAAGCAGCTATCAAGTCCTGGATTCGAGAGAGGTCAGAAGAATTTTTCAGTAACGGATTGAAAAAACTTGTTACACGTTGAAAGAAATGTGTTAGTCTTAACGGTGACTATGTTGAAAAATAAATATATGATTTTGAAGCTTAAGAATTATGCTTTAATTTTCTTTTTGAATGATCTTGATATTTCTTTTTGTTTGTGTTCTACAAGCATGTGTGCATTACTTTTCAGCCTACCCTCGTACAAGCTTTGTATATTTTGCAGATACAAATATTTTATATACACTATACAAAATTTTGCCAAAATATCTAAAATTAATGTATTTCAGATCATGGAAATATTTTGCCAAATAACCGGTACAAGACCTCATGTTCTTGGTCTTACTGCCCCTCTTGTTCCTGGACCAGGAGGGGCAGAACCTGGAAGGTTAGAAGCAGAAATACAACGGTTAGAGTCTGTTTTGCACTGTAGAGCAGAAACAGCGAGTGATATTGTTTCAGTTTTAAGGTATGATTTATCTAGGATTGATTTGTAAGATAAATGTTTATTAAATTATATATTGCAATCATTTAGTTTTTTACATTACTAAGAACAGAACCCTGGTATGGTATGAAGACTGTTATCCTAAATTGTGTTTATATACTAGGTGTGATAAAGAAATAAAGTGAATAATTTTATTACAAACAAAGTAATAAGGTGACATAGATTATGAATTAATCTCCTTCAAAGTACTGTCCTTGGCTACCGATGCACTTCTTCCAATGTTGAATCCATTCCTGGAAGGCTTCTTTCGGAAGGGTTTTCAGCTGCTGAGTCGTGGCCATCTCAATGTCGGAAATGGTGTCAAAACGTTTTCCTTTTACAACGTTTGCATTTTTGGGAAGAGCCAGAAGTCGCATGGTGCTAAATCTGGTGAGTAAGAGGGATGTGGACAGACAGAAACACTTTTTTCTGGTCAAAAACTCGTGAATCAAAAGTTACTTGAGGCACGGTGCATTGTCGTGATGAAGAAGGAAACCATTGACTTATTTTTCTGGTCTCTTTATTTGCACATCGTTTCACAAAATTTGGAGTTTACAGTTTTTCCCCTTGAAACGAACTCTGATCGCACTATGCCCTCACTATCGAAAAAACAATGATCATGACTTTGACTGACGAGCCTTTTTATGGCAAGGGGAATATCGGTTTTCCATTGAGAATTCTGAATTTTTAGCTGAGGGTCTTAGCCATACACCCAACTTTCATCTCCAGTTACAATTTTCGCCATGAAGTTCGCATCTACATGAAGACTTTCTGTTCATCAGTTAAAAGTCTGGGAACAAATTTTGCACTCTCAAGTTATCAGTTAAAATTGCATGGATCCATCTAGATGTTAAGTTCTTCAGAAAGCTCGCAAATAGTTATTCACCTGTTTCAACGAACAAGTTTGGACACTTTTTATATATTTTCATCTGTTTTTGAGGTCGAAGGACGTCCCAACCGTTCCTCGGCTTCAACTGACTCATTTCCGCTTTTAAATCGGACATACCTCTTGTAAACAATCTTCTAAGTACCACATTATCGTCATACAATGATTTAAAAATTTTATGATTTTCTTTAGCACTTTTTTGCAACTTGAAACAAAACTTAATGTTAATGCGTTGTTCGAGATCCATGATGCACAGCAGACACTGTAAACATGACTTCACTCTAGCGGCTCTGGAAGCTGACTGACAAGTCAGAACGTGTTCGAATTTGACACTACCTGTGTCTCAGTAGATCAGGCTGTAAGACACGTTAGATCAAATGGATGTAGCGTTAGCAGTTGCTGCTATAAAAATTTATTCAACAGATTTTTTTATTGCACCTTGTAAATATTACTGTATGTTGAAACCAGCAACTGCAGAATGAGGTGCTAGGATTGTATATATGTTGTTTATTGAGGGGTAATGTGTAGTTTCTATTCACAAGACTCTTCTATTAGTGTCTTTAGGTTTCAACAACTACTTTCTTAATTTTCTGTTGATTTTATTAATATTTTTTAGATATAGAAGTGCTGAAAAACATTCTTCATCTTTCTAAAAGCAGTTTATTCTTAAAACTGATTAATTAACGCTGGTAATCATTTTAATCTTACTTTATAGCTTATAAATTTTGTAATTTCATAAATAAGAGGAAAAAATAATACTGGAAAAACAAATTTGAAAAAGATATTGCCAAAATAAAATAACACTTAATATAATAATAATGATGAACAAAATATTTATTTTCAAAAAATGATAGTGCAGACAAATATAATCATTAATAAAAATTAATATTTGTTAGCAAATGATAAATGAGGTTATTGTTAATTCCTTAAATAACTATTAGAAATGCAGTTAATTAAGAAGGCATTTGGGGTAACAGACAGTGCATTTGCAGTAAGAATGTGCATGATACAACACAAAAATAGAACTGTCATTTTGAATCGGAAGACAAAGGAATAGCTTCAGTTGCAGTAAGTAAATACATCCACGTGCAAGACGTGCGTGTTGACTCGGCACAAGGAAATATATTTTTGCAGTAATTAAAATTGCGTCGTGAAGGCACTAATAGTTCGTTGTATTACAAAAAATATCTATGTGAAGTGATCGTTGTAATAAAAATAAAATGTTAAATCTTTTCTTCATGAAAGTGTTAACGTAACACTGTGTTGTAACAGTTGTGGAGGTTCTTTTTTGAGAGTATGAAAGGACAATGGAAATGTGAGGGGAAACAGGAATGTGCAGGAATTTGTTATTATTTTAAGAAACTGGTTTTATTATTTGTTGAAATCATGTACAGCCTATTTAGTTTGTTTTCTGTTCAAATTAATATTAACGTTAATATATATATATATATTTTAAATATGAATTGTCATGAAATATTTTGAAATTATTTCAACTGCTATCTGTTCAACTGTTAAGTTTGTTTAGCAATACATTGGGACCATAGCCTATATCAACAGGTTCTTATACTGTGCATATTTAGCTTAAAAAAATAGCGTAGAGTCTTATAAATTGATAAATTACAATTAATAAATTAGGTCTTTTTCAAAATTAACAAGTAAATTAATACACAAGGTTGTACAATACAAGAGAACATGGTGCAACACTTGTGTTACAGATCAGTTTCCATGTAAAAAGTTGTGGTAGCTTGACTGTGGATGGAACTGAATGACGACATATTTGTAAGTTGCTGGAATCATGTGTTTTTAACAATTTTAGCACTGTTTTTATATTCATGTTGTAAATGTAATTTCTAAATTTATTAAATCAAATAAATGTTATTAATTTTAGGGTTCAACCTCTAACTTAAAAAAAAGGAACAAAAACAGAACTTTAATGGGATTATTCATTTGTCTGTATGTCATAGCAAATTTTTTTGACAGGGACAAAGGTATTGACATACTGGCTACCACCATGGTAACATTTTTTAGTACACATAGACTAGCGTCACATATATGCGACGGCCGGTTTCTATCCACAGGCAGATGCTGCAAACGTGTGTCGCCTAGTCTAATTGAAATAAACTTACATCGCATATTTGTGCAATATTATTTTGTTATTTAATAGCTAATCTTAAAGTACTAGTATATTTTAAAGATTTGATTTATTGGTATCATCCAGTATGTAGGAAGGTCTGCTGCTCATATGTAGTCCTTGGTCAGCAACTTTGACGTTTTTAAAAGCAAGAAATTTTATAGTGTGGATTCTGCTAAATGATTTTTTATGTGGGAACGTGAAGACGTGAAGTTCTCAGGAAAATTACCTCCCTTTTTTGCGTAACAATTCCTGGGAATTCTGTTTTTCCGTCTTTGAATGCGACTTCAAAAATGCAGAAAACAGTAAAAAAAAAAGTATTGTTTTTTATATACAAAATTCTTATTTTGTACCAAGCGACACTTGGTAGCGAAAGTGTTAAGCTGAAATTTGACATTATTATAAGACATGCTGACGCACATACAATCAAACCTACAAACATATTTTACTGTAAATATTGAGAGGCATAAGTTTTTTACCCTCAAAAATAAATATTTTATAATATTGTTATATTTGATGTCATTAAAAGGGCTTTATTTATGGATATGAAAATACATTTTGTAGAATTTTGTAATATTTAGTTTTTTATATATATTCTATTTTCCTAAATGATGTCCTACCCCTATTCTCTCTTCTATTTCCGAAAGTACTGCAGCTAAGATTTTGAATACCTGTATTGCTAGATATACTCAAATACTTTATAGGGTAATTATAACAAATCAAATCTTTTGTGAAAACGTTGTTAAAAATATATTAATATTGTGTTTATAATAGTTGACCAGATGCACTTCAAAACATGAATGTTAATCATTGCGTTTGTAAACTGATTAAAAACACAATTTTTAGCACTTATCGTTACACAGCTGATCATGTACGTAAACATTGATAGATTTGAACAAAACTAACTTTTTTTGATTTTTGGGCCAAGAAACTCAGATTTTATGTTCAATTTAAAACACAATTATTGTACCCAATATTCATTTCATTCACTTTTTTTTTTTTTGTGGGCAAAGCTATGATACTTGCTAGTTATTATTAAAATGATGTCTTATTTTAGATACTGTGCAAAGCCAAAAGAGATAGTTATTGAATGTGCCAACTATACAAGTTCAGAGCTGTCTGATATAATTGAAGAACAGATGGTACCAACAGTTCAGTTTTTAGATGATCATCGATACGATCCTTCTGAAATTTATGATGACGAATTTCTTGAAGATTTGATTAACATCCCGAATCCAAAAGAAGACCCTTTTAATTTGCTAAATAATTTTCGACTGATACTAAATTCCATGGGTGAGTAATGGTAAAACTGTTTTCCTTGAATAAAAATGTAGATGCAAACTTATAAATCTGATTCAGAAAGTCTGATTATATGTTTTCAAGACATTTAGTAAAATTGACTTTATTTTTTAAACAGGGCCTTGGTGTGCAGATAAGGCAGCTCTAGCTCTTTTAATACAAATAGAAAAGTTGAAAGTTAAAACACCATATGAACGGCACTTCCTATTACTGTGCCTGGTCTCGTCTCTTTTGCTCAAGATAAGGTACAATCATTTTTAAATTACTTCAGAAACTAATTTGTATATAAACATAGTTGACTTCAATAAACAAGAAATTAAAACAATTAATGTTGTTGATCTTTTGTTTAGGGCAATTTGTGAGGACGTATTAGAAGAGTATGAAGAAAAAGACAGAATATACAAGTTTTCTTCTCCTAAAATTTTAAGGCTTATTGAGGTAATTCGTCAGTTTAAACCTAAATCACAGCCAACCAATTCTCAAGAAAATGTAGAACCGGCTGATAATTGCCATCAAGAACCTCCTAAAAATAGTGTATCAGCAGACAAATTAAGTTTGGTAAACGAGGATTCAGTTTCGTCAAATATCAATAGTGAAAATATTGCTAAGAATCCGTTAAACAGAATCAGTGATCAAAATGATTTAGAGGATGTTCATGATAACCTGACAAGTAGTGAATGCAATCAAGCACATAGAAAACATTTAATGGTGTGCAATGGAAATTTAAATAGTGAACGTCCTTTTCAAAATACCGCATTGTTGCAAGATAATATAAACTGTGACAATCATTTAAACGATGTCAATTATAGTAATGACAATAGTAATTCTTCAAACAAGCAAGAAAACTGTGATAAGATGAATGATAAAAAGAATAGAAATAATGTAGTGAATGGTTTGTCTGATGAATTTCAATCAAATATTAATTGTTGTAATAATTGTGATTTAGTTAAAAACTGTGAATTATCAAATAATGATTCAAATATTACCAAAGATTCAAGAACTAGTGTGAACGATGTAATGAGTAACCCTAGTAGTGATAATATACCCACAGAGCTTTCATTGGTCCCTTTGGATTCATCTAAGAGTAATGACTTACCAGAGAACGGTAAATGGATTTGTCCTACAATAAATGGCTTAACAAAACATGGACCAGGAGATGAATATGCAACGAGAGGTGGCCGATGGCGAGGAAGAGGAAGAGGCTGGAGATTCCAAAAACGGATTCATCCATTTAACAATCGTGCAGGAAAAAACAATTCTTTTGATGAGTCTGAAAATTTATGTGCCATAGTTTTTGTGGAAAATAGATTTACTGCAAAAATATTGTTCTATCTTTTAAACGTAAGTGTGTGTTTTTGTCATTATAAATATATAAACACAAGTTTTATATTTTCTGTAAATGTTTAATGGGGAAACACAATTCTTTTCAGTATGGGGAAGCAGTGTGACTGATAGTCTGCTATAATTAGAACCTAGCAGGTTCGAACCTTATTACTGGCTATTGATTTAACTATACTATATATACTGCTCCCTCTGTCTTCATTAACGTAACTGGGCATAAAATAAAAACATTAAAAGTCTAATTCAGTATTTTTAATTTTTAGGAGTTGAGAAAATTTGATCCAGATTTTGAATTTGTATGCCCACAATATACTGTAGAAAAGACAGCAGATCCTGCGGTTGAAACTCGAGAAGCTGAAGTAGAACATAGGAAACAAGAGGAAGTTCTTAAAAGGTTTGGTTAGAGAAACAATTTTAGTGTGAATACGTATAAATAATAAAATACTTATTGCATTAATTTATCTAACCCGATTTAAATAAATATATATTTACATTTTAAAATTCTCTTAAAACCCTTTTGCATTTAACCATTAAATAATGAAGTAGTTGTATTATGAAAAAATAAAACACATACAGTCATCATTAACAAGCGACTGCTTTACCTACTCATAATACTTTTACTATTTTTCCTGCTTTGCTATTATTTTTGGCCTCTATTCACAATTTTCCTATATACTCATGTCTCAGATGTATCTATTCTCCAGTTCAAATTTAGCATAAACAACTTCTCTTTATTCCATTTTGTCAAAGGGTTTTCATGTATCCTAATCCCAGTTGGTTTCATATTAATTTATCATTGAAATTTAACAAAACAATCTTTGGAGATATTCCAAACAATACAAGCTTTGGAATTTTTCAAATGTCACAATATTGCCTCTTTCCAATCAACATAATTTTTCAGTTGCTTCTTTTGTGTTTTAGAATATATTCAGGTTAAGTTTATATTTTGTAATTGTTGAATTACCTTCCTTAAATAAAATTCCTTAAAGAAGTATTTAACTATATATTTTAACATTTTAAACAATAGTTAATTTATAAAGCAACTCGAAGTAGAAGGAGTGTAGGATTTGAACTGTGGAAGAATTAACATATTTTATACATCTTAGGTTCCGTATAAGAGAGTGTAACATACTTGTTGCAACATCTGTCCTTGAAGAAGGAATTGACCTACCTAAATGTAACTTGATAATTCGTTATGATACTCCTTCCCACTACCGATCGTACGTGCACTCAAAAGGAAGAGCTCGTGCACAGGATTCACATTACCTTTTGATGGTCGAGGAGGCAAAGTTGGAAAGTTTTGTTGCAGACCTTGCTCAGTTTATGGAGATTGAAAAGGTAAATAATATCCATTATAAATTTCAACTTTAATATTTAAAAATGTTTTTATAGAAGAAAATACAGTGTTAAGACATCAGAATTTAAAACTGACTGACTTTTAGAAACATCTAGATACAAATATAATATACTAGCTGACCCGTATGGCGTTGCCCGCGGTGTTTGGTATTTTCAGTCTTTTTAACGTAATTGTATTCTTTTTAAGTGTTCAGTCAGTGAGTGGTATTTGGCTTTTATATATATAGATCTTAAATAATAAAAGCACTATTGTGATAATAATAAAAGATCTGAAATTATGATTTTAGTAACTTTGATCCCCCCAAACCCTTCCTAAAATTTCCAATTTTTTAAAACCCTTTTTTAGTGAACACGTATGGCCCTAGAGGAAGCTACATACCAAATTTCATTCTAATCCGTTTGGTAGTTTTGAACAAATCGTTTTTTAATAACTTTGATCCCCCAAACCCCCCCTAAAATTTCAAATTTTTTCAAATCCTTAGTGAGCACCTATGGCCCTAGAGGAAGCTACAAACCAAATTTCATTTTAATCCGTTCGGTAGTTTTTGAGAAATCGTGATGAGTGAGTGAGTGAGTGGTATTTCGCTTTTATATATAAATAATATAAATATAGATTATTGTAATCAATCGAAAACAGAATCTTTGATGTATAGTAGGTAAAGTTGTTACATTATACAGAATATACTGTAACTATAAGGTATATTCAAATAGTTTTATGACAATACTCAAAATACACAACTGTCATTTCCCCTCAAGTGATTGGAAGAATCCTGTTTAAGAAAATATGAATAAAGAAATAAACAGAACATTTTAGTTTGTTTAAAGTCCTTAGCACACCCAACTACTTGAATTGAACATGTTCAATAATACTAACTAGTATGTTAGTATTATCCAACAACATCCAAAAAAAAGATTAGATCAATATCTTTTGTATTTTTTGCACTTGAGAGATTGTGTTCCTTTGGAAACTATTAAAGTAGTGTATTATGCAGTGGCGGCTGGTGAATTATTACCTTGGGGGTTCAAATCTATTCCCCATAGATTCCCCATAGGGGGGGGGATTCCTGCAAATTTCTGAACATGCAATGAGATAAATCGGGTTACACTTTTCATGATAGATTTGAGTACCATATACATATTAATTATTATAAATGAAAAATTGAGAACAATGTTGTCTTAGGCCTACATAGTAGCCTTTACTTTATTCATTAGTTTAATTAAGTTTTTAGTTCATAAAGTGACTCATAAATTAAATAATGAAGTGACACTTTAATAATAATAAAGAAGTGACCTGTACACTTTAATAGCACACTTTTCCCAAGAGGTAAAGAAGAAAAGTTACCCTTAGCAAAGATGTAACGATGTTCATTCTCCTTAACACAACGCTAATAATAACACTGAACTGCAATAATATTATTTATCAATAATAAAAATATGCCTACACTAACACAAACTTAATCCATGAACTTCATAGAATGCATAACTGACATAACCTATAAATCAAAGAAGTAAACAAACCAACTACAAACATCATAACAAAGTTAGTTGTGAACTGCAGCTTCGGCTATCTTCGGAAGGAGTCGGGAGTCGCTGCATTTAGCGTGCAGCGAAAAGCAATGCTAGAAACGCTATTCCCCCGCTGTTCCCCTGTACCCCCTCGCCTAGGCCAGGAGGTTCATTCTTTCGATTGAACCAGGCAGCTGAAAACGATGTAGTAGATCTGCGCGTTGTAACTTTCTGTCGTATTTTAACAACTTTTCACACTATATTGTTAGATTTATGAAACCAAGAATTAAATATTTGTAGTTGTTAAAATATTATTTTATTAACGCAATTTGCTTGGGGGTTCACTGAACCAGTGAACCTAAGCACGAGCCGCCACTGGTATTATGCGTATGTAGAGTCAATTCTGAGATATAGCATTGTTTTGTGGGGACAGGCGACTAACATTGGTGCGGTTTTCAGATTGCAAAAAAGGGTTTTACGTATCATGACCAATTCCCACCCACAAAGCTCTTGTAAAACACATTTTAAAAACTTAAAAATTTTAACACTGATAGGAATATATATTTATGAAACTTTGAGTTATGTACATTCTATAAAGAATGAATTACCGGACTTATACAGATTCCAACACAATTATAGTACACGGAATGGATATGGTTTTAGATTACCTAACCATTGTTTAACTCTGTATGAAAAAAGCCCTTTATATGCAGGATTGAAATTGTACAATGCATTACCTAGTTCTTATAAGTCCATGGGCATAAAATTATTTAAGGAAAAACTGAAGAGTGAGTTTATTAACAGAGCTTTCTATTCATTAAAGGAATATTTTGACAGTCCCTTATTTGTATGACCAGTTTGTTTGGAACTGATTTTCCTCTTCTTGATGGAAATTGTTCATTTTTACTATCTCTAACTTGTATTGTGTTCTACTATTTTTGACTGTACTTGTTTCATGTATTTGGTTCTATGTTGGTATAAGTGACGATGCACCTGTTTTGTATGTACATAAACATAAAAAAAATTTATTGTGCAAATAAAGAATGTCTATGTCTATGATAGTATGCTGATGTTCTGGTTATCAACGCCTAGGCTCGTTGCATTGGTTAGTGTTATTAATAATTGGGAAGACAATATAGCCATCCTACCATCAGAGCTGCAGCGCAGGGATTTCCAAAATAAAAGGCTAAAATATGAATATGTCAACCAGTAAGATGACCCTTTAGTCAGGTTCCCCAAGTCCACTACTAAGTCCAGAGGGAGCAAGTTCCTTGAGAAGAATTTGCCAGTATGAGCCATGAATGTGTAACTACTACTATGAAAGTGAGAAGAAAGGAGATGAGTTACCCATAACTTCACCTAAAGTTGTAGGAATTGAAGTGAAACATTGGACCATACCTTGTCCAAGATGTCTCCTCTGAAGCCTGGCTATTTTTATCCTTGTTTATCAGACAACTAACAAGGGAGTAAGTCATTTTTTTTAACGATCTCATTTTGGCTAGACCTTGCATTAAGAGCTCGTCCTACCTAAAATTGTCTCAGATCAAAGTTTTGGAAAATATTTAAAATATTTACAACAACTATGAACTCATCATTTATTTTGTTATTCACCATTCCGACTACTGTTATAAATCAATATAATTTGAACAACTTACCGTCGTCAGTAGTCAAATTTGTCGTATTGTACACGACAGCCGTTTCGGCTATTCAGCCATTATCAAGTGGTTTGAAGGAAATCCTCCGTTGTCATGGAACACTTAACATTTAACACAAAATTCACAAACATTTAAATAATTTAAAAATTACATTTATTAAAAACATGTCTGGTGGGCCCACTGTTTTGCACTGAACCATTTCTTATCTTAGAGAAATGTAGGAACTGGTTTGTGATTAGGAAAAGTAAGAGAGGGGAACAGTACAGTCTATTGTGTTTCTGCTATTATGGTATCCTATAATGAGTTCGATTCGAAATGTAATTTTTCATTAAGTATTGTATCTGGATTAGTTTTGAACATTTTATATATCTCGTATTGTTCAAGTGCATTCATAAATTTTCCTTTTTTTTTACAGATTAACCAAAACATTGGATAGATTGATTCGGAAACATGTTCACTTTAATAATAGTTACAGTTTAAAAAACAAGCAAGACCTGATTTAAAAAATAAGAGACATACATGTTAAAACTGGTGCATCCTTAGTTTCATTTAATATAAAAAATTTGTACACTAACGTACCAGTAAAAGAAACTATTTGCATATTAACCAGTACACTGAAACCGTTCCCCTCTAATACTTTTCCTAATCACAAACCAGTTCCTACATTTCTCTAAGATAAGAAATAGTTCAGTGCAAAACAGTGGGCCTACCGGACATGTTTTTCATAAATGTGATTTTTAAATTATTTAAATGTTTGCGAATTTTGTGTTAAGTGTTCCATGACAACGGAGGATTTCCTCCAAACCACTTGATAATGGCTGAATAGCCGAAACGGCCGTCGTGTACAATACGACAAATTTGACCCATGACGACGGTAAGTTGTTCAAATTATATGAACTTATTTGATACTGGGCCTATTAAGAGAAATGTAAATTAGCTTTTTCCCGTAACACCTATTTTTTCCACCCATTGAGCTAATGGTTGATGTTATAAAACAAGATTTTGATACTACTTTTAGGAGGTACACACTCCTAAAAGAATGCAATATATTTCATATTAAGAGAGTTTCAGTGATTTTCAGTTTAAAAACAAATCTTCAACATAATAACAGTTTATTCACTTTACAGAGAAGTTTACCACTTTACCTACCTTTCTTAAAGGTTTGACATAACGTTATGATTTTATATTAGATTATAGTGGGGTGGACTTCTCCTTGAAGAAAGTTTCCTTGCAGGTCGACCCTTGGTTTATTGTGCCTCTTAAATAATTTCAACTGCCTCTCCTACGAATATTTCGACATTTGTTCCAATAAAAACTAAAAGTCAGTTGTCATCTCACATCTCAACAAATTTAGAGTCACGGCATTGGTCCTAGTATAAAAAACAACCAATTAAATTTGTATGGTTTGTTTGAAGCTATCCAATCCAATGGTTGACCGGGTTGACTCCTACAGGAAAACAGCTAACTAATCTATATATATAAAAATGAATTGCTGTTCGTTAGTCTCGCTAAAACTCGAGAACGGCTGGACCTATTTGGCTAATTTTGGTCTTAAAATGTTTGCAGTAGTTCATAGAAGGTTTATACGTAAAGAAAAATTTGAAAAGTTTCCCGAAAAAGTTTCAAATTTGGAAGAAACTCAACAGCCTTTACTGTATGAACTCAAAACCATAGCTTACAAAAACAGCTGTTCGTAAAAAAAGCTTAGCAACATTATGTTTGTTTACAATCATTACCATAGCAACATTACTTATCAAATTTATAATCACTTTAATACTCTTCAAAACTAACAGCTTTTTAAGGTTAGATTGAAAAACTATAAACAAACACAAGGAAAAATCTACGAAAAATGCTTACAGAATTATAATTCAACTCAAACATTGGTTATTAAATATCTATATAGGCCTACTTAGAGATATGCTGTTTAAAATATTGTTTATATAAAATATTTCATAACTGAATTTTTTAATACTTTTCAAAACATATTTTCGCTATCAATAATAATAATAACAAACAAATTATTTGACACCATGCATAACCATAAACATACACGTGTTTAAACATATTATATTGAAAACTAAACAAACAATCTGAATTAAACTAAATTCCATTAAAATATCACATTCGTAGCTTTATTTGGATATATAATTGTATATTTAAATACTAAACAATATCTTATACTAATTAGGCCTATACATTTAAAATTACAAACTCTATTTGAACCAGTTTGTTACATCCTAAATTAACGCAGATGTTACAAAGTGATTCAAATATCTTTTCTACGACCCCCAGCTAATTTAAACCTTCGCTAAGAAAGGGTTAAAAGAAATTTGAAATTTTAGGGCGGTTTGGGGGGGGGGTCAAAGTTACTAAAAATCCCTATAAGAACAAATTGGAATGAAATTTGGTACGTAGCTTCCTTTTAGGCTGTAAGTGCTCGCAACATGGTCAATGAAATTAAGTGAAAGTCAAAATTAGTAAAAACTATAAATTAAAACGATATATTTAAAGCTTTTTCATGTTAGATAGTAGTTTACAGGAATACAATTTTCAGTGCTTTCTTAAATAGCGTAGCCTTTTTTTCATGACCACAGTAGGATACGCACGGGTATTCAACGAACACTTAAAAAGAATACAATTACGTCAAAAAGACTGAAAATACTAACAACCACGGGCAACGCCGTACGGGTCAGCTAGTATTAGATAAAAATATTTTTAATACAAATTTTAAAATACATCTTAATCTTAAATTTTACTTTATCTAAAACTGTTACAAAAGCAATATACATCTTTAAAAACTTTTTCTGTAGAACGGATAATTTAAAATATAAGACTTCTGCTATTAAAATTGGTATCTGCTAAAATCAAAGTAAATGGTATTTAATAAGCTTATGATGATACATCATATAACACTTCATCACAATACACACTTCAATGACACTTATCTGTTTAAATCAAACAAATAATCAATTTTTATTGCAACACACATTCAATGTTATGACATTTTATGTTATATAATATAAGATAATGTAATTCAGTAGGTAATTTAAGTCTCTATAAATAAAAGTGTAAATCTCAATAAAAAAATAAAAGTAAAAATAAGGAGGGCAAGAAGGAAAAAAAACATGATTAGCATCCTTAGGACTATAAACATAATAGCCTGTAATCTAGCGGGTTTTAAATAGCAAGAAGTACGGTGGGTCTACTGTAACGAAAAGTAACGAATTTCATAGATTGGTAACAAAAATAATTAAAAAGTACCAAAAATTCTAATTATTTAGGTTGAGTAATGCATTTTTGGAATTAACTATTATTTGACTTTACAAAACTCATTTTAGTACAAAGTTATATCTTCTCGTTCATTACTTATGTAGTGTCGTAGATATTTCATTCCATTCTATGTTGGGGACATAACATAAGTAAGGTGTTTCCCATAAACTATTATGTGAAACCCCATTTTTACGTTCCTGAAATTTAAGCTTTCTCTTGATTTACAACTTTTTGTTTCACTTGTTAATTAATCCCTGCAGTTAGCAACATTTAATTTAAACTTCCCAAATTTTACATCAGTCATGCAAATTATGTTTTTTGCTGACTTTTGCCATTGATTTAAAAAAAATGCTGGATTAATTTTTTTAATGCCAGTATTTCTTAGATACTAGTGCAAATTGAATTTAAGTGTCAATTTCTTTCACAGACTTACACTATTTTAAATAACGTTATATCACTGGTATTTCATAAAATTTGCCTAGTTGTATTTAGGCATTGTTTTATTTTGTGGATATTCATCAATATATTTTAAATTATATTTTATGCCGGCGGGCGTCATTTTCATTCACGGACATTCATTGTTGTACATTAAATTACACTTTGATGCTACCATTATATAAAATTAGCACAAATAGTATTCGGATGTTGTATTCTTTCGTTGTCATTGTTTTATTTTAAATTATGTTTTAATGCTGTTATTTCATAAAATCAGGCAAATTTATTTGATCTAAGAATTAAAATTATTTGATGATAAGATTGAATCGATGAAAAAAAATATGAAAAATTATTTGTTTTAAATGGGTTGTATAGTATAATTATTAAAATTATATATTGCAACGGATGGGCCTTATGCAATGTGTGAAAAATTGAGTTTTGTAATAAAAATGCAAAAATCAAGATTTCATAGCAGAAGTTGAGGTGCACCCTATATTTAACTAGATTAAAATACGACAAGTCCCGGCCAACTGTACTGAGTCAATAGAGATGGACTTTTGTCCTGGAGCTTGTTTCAAGTTGTTTAAAAGACTTAGAAAAATTAGTTATTTTATACGGGAATAAGGTGTTAAAAAAAATTTATAAAATTGATGAATTTTATGAGTAAATGTGAAACATGGGAGGTGTAGACATTGGTAATGGAAATCACAATTTTGTAGATTAAAAAATGGTAAAGTTATTAAGAGTTAATGTTATAGAAAATTCTCAAAATTGATCAAAAGTAAATAAAAAAGATATTTTTGAAAAGAGTAAGAAAAGTTGAATAAAAAATGTTAAATAACAAATTAAGAAATTTTTGGTATTTTAAAAGTTAGAGATAAGTGTTAAAGTTTGAAGGTGAAAAAGCACCTGAAAAAATGAAAAAGAAAAAATGAAAAAGTAAACAAGTATTAAAGGAGTAAAAGTTTTATAAGATAAAAATTTTGTAAATTGTTAATTAATTACAATACTAGGTGAAAAGGTTCACACCTATATTTTGCTAAAAATAAAATGAAAAAGGTGATAAAATTAATAACATAGTGTTAAGAAAGTAATAATGAAACAAAATTGTAAATCTCAATCTAAAGTATCAATTTTAAAGTAAAATTTCGAATCCAAAAGTAAATGTTAAAATAGGCAATTTTACAAGTCCCAAAAGCAGAAGAAAAATCATCGGACAGAATTGAAATTTTGGCTAGTAAACTATAAAACGATAACCAACAGATGAGAAAAAAGAAAAAAGATTTTCCTTCAAAACCAGAAAGTTTCCGCGAGGAAAAACCGCGGAAAACTCGATGTAGCGCCATAAGCGAACCAAACGTCGTACGACCATCACTCAAGTTTGAGAAGAAAGAAAAATGTACCAGGAATACGATTACGAAAACCGCAATTCCATAAAAGCAGTTCCAGGAAAACTACAGGGAAAATAAGTAAAACAATAGGATAAAATGTCTGTAGGGGGAGAAGCTGATAGCAAGATGCAATGTCGAACTAAGAAGTTAGTGGGGGTAATACCAACCCAAAAACTTTAGAAAAAAATAAAAGTCGCATGGCGAGATGGCGAAAAAGGGATAGAAAAAGCAGGGAGATAGTTGGTACTCCGAAGGCGGCAAAACAGTCGATATAAGGAGAATACAGCGTCAGACGCGACTTACTAGGATTACAGGGTTGAGTTACTTACTAGGATCACATGGTTAATCCAGATTGGTAGATCACTCGTTATACATTCTATAAAGGTTTTTCTCTAAGTAGAGATGTGCTGGACCAGTGTATAATTAACTCTTGGAATAGATATGTGTTAGAAGAATCTGCAATGTACTTGTAAAGTACTTTCAAGTAGAAGCAGTGTTTTATAAAGGCAGCCGTACGAAATGTGTTAATAGAACAGTGAACATTTTAATTAATTATAATATGATGAAATATAATATTTCAACGAACAGTTTTTATAAAAATATATCAAACGTAAATACAATTTAAGTAAATGAACAGAGATAGGTTATACAGTAGTCTCTCTTTATAACGATTCTCCCTATAACGATAATTTCTCTATAACGATGGATTTGTAAAAGTTTGTTTGGTCTGAAATAAGGCCGATGTATTTATTCTCTCTAAATAACGATATCGCTCACTCTCTATAACGATATTTTCAGTTCAAAATTTGGCTACTTTCTTAGTAATTGTGGTAACCGACTCACTAGTTCAACGACCAACATCTTTAGTTTTCCGAACCAGGCGCGTCACGAGAGCATTCCGTTGTTTTCTATTGTGATTTGATGTCTGACCTTGAGCAGCTGCCTATAAATTGTCGCGACTGGAGTGGCGGGAGTTCAGTTTGCCACGCACTGTCTGGCTGTTCACATCAGATCTCGACTGTCAGTTGTTCTTAGCGCTTTTAGCGGTTACATTTGTGTGTACGTTTTTTGTGTGTATTTTTTGTGTTGTATTTTTTGTGTGTGTGAAAACAACATGCTTTCAAAAAAACATAAAGTGCTTACTGTTGAAGAAAAAGTGTCTGTGATTAGAGCAATAGAAAAAGGTGAGAAGCAGACTGATGTTGTTCGACGTACTGGGCTTTCTCAATCCTCTGTGGCAACGATTTGGAAGGACAGGAAGAAGTGGCTTGACGCAGAGATTCAAGAGGGGAGCAAGAAAAAAATAAGTAAACCACAGTACGAAGATGTAGATCGAGCTGTTCTACAGTGGTTTCAACAGCAACGTATGAACCATATCCCTCTTTCTGGACCACTGATTAAAGCAAAGGCAGAGTTTTATGCGACGGAGCTGGGCATTGCTGACTTCAAAGCTTCTGAAGGTTGGTTAAGCAAGTGGAAGCAGCGCCATAACATAAACTACGGGCAGATCAGTGGAGAGGCTCGTGATGTTGATAGAAACATAAAAGATGGTTGGTTGGAAAAAGTGTGGCCTGATATGAAGGCTCAATATTCAGCAGAAGACATTTTCAATGCTGACGAAACTGGCTTGTTTTACAAACTGTCTCCAAACAAAACTTTGAAATTCAAGTCAGAAAAGTGCATTGGAGGGAAATTATCAAAAGAAAGAATCACTGTTTTAGTGGCAGCTAACATGACTGGTAATGTGAAAAGAAAACTTTTAGTGATAGGCAAATCCAAAAATCCGCGTTGTTTCAAAAACATTAAGCGTCTGCCTGTGACTTACAAAGCCAACAAGAGTGCGTGGATGACCTCTCAAATTTTTGAAGAAGAAATAAGAAAAAGGGATTCTGAGCTCAAGGGGAAAAAGATTTTGCTTCTGGTGGATAACTGCCCTGCACATCCTGCAATAGCCGATCTTCGTAACATAGAACTTTGTTTCTTACCAGCTAACACCACAAGTGTCCTCCAACCAATGGACCAAAGTGTCATAAAAAGCCTTAAAAGTCACTACCGAAGAAGGCTTTTGATGGAATTGGTTGAAGCAGATGGAAATTTTAAGGCCACTATCTTAGACGCTGTGCAAATGATCAGCAAAGCATGGGATGAGGTGACAGAGAAGACGATAAGGCATTCATTTAAGCATGCAGGATGGATGGAGGACCAAGCAGCAAGAGAAGATGACGATGATGACTTGCCTTTAGCGGTTTGGGCTCGACAGTTAGAGCTTCCTACTGTTTATGAACCAGAAGAGCTGCAAGATTAAGAAACCGTCGATGAAGCAGTAGTTACAACAGCTGGAGTTTCAGATGAGGACATCCTCAATACAGTCCGAGTGAATGAAGATGAAGACAGTGACCAAGAGGAATTTGATCCAGAGCCAGAACCAGTCCCAACTCCTCAACAGGCCTTGGAGGCAACTAAAATCCTCCACAAATTCTTCACCCACCACGAAGATGATCCAGTAGCTACAGAGGATGTTTCGCATTTGCAAGATAAAATAAGGTCATTGCTCTGGAAGACGAAAAAACGGCAAACTACGTTAAAAGACTTTTTTCATTAAATATTTCGTATGTATTCAATGTACAATAGTGTATACTGTATGTCATACTGTAATTTCATTTTTCATTTGATTGGTGTAGTTTTTGTGTATCCATACAGCATATTTGTCATACTTTTATTGGTTTAGTTCAATTTGACATGATAATTACTGTACTGTTTGAAAATATATACTGTATGTTATTATTCTACAGAGTCTTATTAATAAACCTGCATCACTGAGCTGTACATCATTTTTAAAATCAGTTTCGTTAATAGTCTCTCTTTATAACGATCTCTCTCTATAACGATGAAATTGTCTGGTCCCTTCAATATCGTTATAGAGAGAGTCTACTGTATCGGTTATCATTACAGACAGTGAAAAAACAGTCGAACAGTTTAAGTGAATTACGCTATAATTGGTAATATAGCAGGTGCGTCTAAACCATTGTAAATGACGTAGTCTTCGACAATCACAGGACTGATGTAATGGCGATAACTGGAACACCAAATGGACTTTGAAGGATTACTGAAATAAGAAGCGAAAACCAAATCAGGGAAGGCGCTAGAAGACTTCAGGGAAATTCAAACCAGGCAGAAACTGAGACCACGGGAGACGTTCAACCACACCAACGACAACCGGACTTCAGGGAGGCTGTACTTACATCAACGTTCCTGGGAAAGGAGTTCAGAGTCCAGGGTCGCAGTAATAAAAGGTCTGTCAAAAAAGTTACGTTGTCCCCTATTAAAATATTGCCTGAGTTAAATTTAAAGAATTATTGATACTGGGTTGAGATAGTAAAATTAGGTTTTTCAAAATATAAAATTATCAGTCTTGTAAATTAAATATTTAAAATCATTTTCATAATTAAATAATAAATATTAAAAGAAGGAATAATTAAGTATAAATAAATAATAAATGGTTCTACCTAAAAGAGGTAAAATTGATGTAAATAGTAAATTTAGTTTAAAATTTGTATTTTTGTAGTGGAAAGAACCACAAAGAATTTTGAGTTTTTTATTGAATAAATTTTCTTTTGATTTAAAGTAATATAAATAATTTACCTTGTTCAAGAAATTCCTATTATCTAAGTATCCTATATGATAAGTTGTTTTCAGTGTATGATCAATATCGAAGGGCTAAAGCGCAAAGTTGGCATTCCCAACAAAGGTTCACAAAGCACAAATAATTTAATTATTCTAAGGTCAGTTCCACTGTTCTCACTCCTCAGAGATCGTCGAATAAAATTAAAATTAATTACTGAGCTGAGCATATTTAAAGTTAATAGTAACTTCAATAACTGGAAGAAATTTAATAAAATATTTTTTATTAAGGTGACTATAGGCATAGTTATCTTAACCAGAGTTATATCACCTAGGCTATTAAAATTAATTTGCCTTATACTTCCAGTAGGTGGTATAATCTCTTTATTTTGTGACAAGGTAAGGAAATCCTACAGACAGATAAATCGTCGCAAAGAAGGTGTCGCAAAGTCTGTCGTCGCAATATATATATATATATTTATTTATTTATTATAATGTGATAGTATCACAATTATAGTATTGTAATAATTGTGTAATTGCTATTTTTAAATGCTACTTAAGTTTTTGTTATGTAAAGTGAACAGGATTTTACATTAAAATTTAGGTGTAATGTTGTAAATACAAAGTAAGTCACAAAACTTATAATAATGCTTTTCTCAATAACTTCTATATTAGAGATGATTTTTTAGGATTAAAGATTTTTTATTCATTAAAATTGTTGTCTCCAATTTAATCCATAATACATGGATCCACGTAATACAATCTTATGTTATTTATTTTGATTACTTTTTAAATAACCATTAGATATAACTTTTAAACAATATTTAAGCAATATTTAAGTAGGTTGAACCTCTTAGGAAGACATTGGCTTTTAGTTCTATAGGCTATTTGTAATTTGAGTTTTGAGTAATTTGTACCATTATACTAATAATCTTTTATTTGGTGTAACTATTTTAATTTCTTTACATCATGGAAATTCACTTATAATGAAATATACATGTAATAATTAAATTAGTAATTATTAATAGAAGTAAATTAAAAATAAAACCTGGACATTTTTACAGCCACCGACTCCTATTAAAACTTTAGGAAGGCAACAATAGCTAAATTTTAAAGTAGGATATAATTCTCATATTTGCTTATAGAAAAATTTTACTAACTTAAAAAAATAAATCGAGTAAACAGACAAGAAGAGTTGATATCAAAAATATATATAAAAAAAAACAGATTTTGTGATATAACTTCGTTTAGCGATAGTAGAATCTAAGAAACATGTATTTAAAAAAGTAGACTAAAATGGAAAACTGAACTACAACTAACAAAAACGGAATTTTTATGCAATTTCAAAGACTCAATTTAAATCCTAAGAAAAGGCAGGAACTTGGCTGCAACTAACAAAAACGGAATTTATATGCAATTTCAAAGACTCCCTCTAAATCCTAAGAAAAGGCAGGAACTTGTCCTTAACTAACAAAAACGGAATTTATTTCCCCTCAGAATATTGAAGGAAGAAATTGTTGAAGTTATTCATGAAATCTTCCAAAAATGGAATTTTCATCCTTTTCAGTGGATATAGAAAAGACCGAAAACGTCATCACTTCATGTCTAGTTGTTGGAATCGATACACGCATTGCGTTGTGCAAATTATCAAACAGTTTATCTACCAAAAGTTGGCTTATGTGTTTATTGCAGGTTTATTAATTATAATATCTAGTATAAAACACGACGTTATGATCATCAAAAATTTTCTTTGAACTGTGAAAATTGGTGATGCACTTTGGAACCACGTGGTGGATGAATATGTCGACATAAAGTGTGTAACCTTACAGATTACATAAATGAAAAATAAAAATGTTATAATATTAAAAAATATATAAAATTCCCAAAACTCTAAATTAAAAAAAAAATTAAAGTTAATAAAACATCCTGTAGTATATGAATTTATTCATTAATTTATATTTTTCATTCATTTATGTATTACTTTACCATTATTTACAATAATTTGTTTACAAAAAATAAATACGATGTAACGTTTGTGCCACATCGGGAAAGCCATTTTGTAACAATTTATTTTGTTTAAATATTTAAACAAATTATTTTAAAATTAAAATTGTATTTTTTTGTAACAAAGAATTAAACAATAAAAGTTACAACATTTCAACTCAATTTACTATTCATTTAAATATTCTCTAAGAAAATAACAAAACAGAATATTACAAGTAACAACTCAAAATTATTTACTGTCCAAAGTTATCAGTGTTATACTAGAATAAGAATATTAAATGTCTTTAATGTTTAAAGATTGGTAGACCAACGAAAAATCTCAATCTCGGGTAGAGGTTAGTGCCGTCTTTTCCCAAAAAGAAACAATATAAAATAACATGAAGAAAATAAATGTGGTAAAAATCTGTTAAAAAAAATGGAAAAAAATTAAATAAATGAAAATATAAAGATGGTATATGATATCAAAATGAGTAGAACAAAGTATATATGCACATAAGTTTATAATATAACACAAAATAATCGTTTACGCACAAAAAGTTATTAAACACATAGAAGGAAATTGTCTATAATATTAAAATTGTTCTGATTAAATTTAAAGTCTATTATGAGTTCATATTAAATGATAAATCATTAAAAATAAGGTTAGAAAAATATGGACAGATCTCACCAAATTTAATTATCTCCTAGTCTCTGACTTGTATCACTTGTTATTCGTTAAATATCTTCCTAATGATCCTTCAAAGACAATCGGTTTTCTGTGTAATAAAATATTCCGCCGCTTCAAATGTAATGTTTTCAGTTTTAAGAATAATCCAATTTTAGGCCCCATTTGTTGAAGAGAAAACTTATTTTTCTTCAGTATTTCTTCTTTCTTCTTTGAAAGATTATGAATGTATACGCATGTTAAAAAAAAATTAAATGTTGTGATATTTAATTATAATTCATAAAATTTTTATGAAAATAGAATACCGTATAATTATTTGGACAAAAAATAGAAAATAGATGAATAACTCCTTATTACTTCCTTTATACTCCTTGTCTATTATTGCCGAAAATAGTTATTTGTAATGTATAAAAATGCAGCTGATTACATAGACCAATATTGGGTGGGTTTGTGACGATATGCGAGTTCGTGCCATGACGAGCACAGATGTTTTCTTTCGATTCGACTGGTTCACATTAAGTTTTTGTATTTTCCTAATTTATAATTACTTTATCATATTCATACTAAAAACTTTTTATATATAATAAAATAAATTCTTTTTATAGGCCGTTTTGGTTTTTCCATTTAGACGTTATTTCTCTCGCCTTACCGAGTTTATTCCGGTAGTTGTTCATCACCGCTAAGGGTAGTGGATATCCATTCTCGATCGTAATTTAAAAGAAAAATACGAAATCTTGGTTCTTCCTGAATTGATTAATTTTCTATATTTTGTTTATTAATATTATGAATTTTTACAAAGTTAACTATTAAAAAAACGTGTTACCGAAAATCCAAGTCCAAAATAAAAATAAATATTTAATTATTGAAAAAATTATATAGAATGTGTGATTATTTATTAATTTTACTATACTTTATTGTTCATTTGAAACTTTTGTTTAAAAAAAAATCTAAAATCTATATAATATTAATATAAGATTCCCAACAAACCTTTTGTTTTCTTTCTTCACAGCACATGCTACACAAGTCATTTTCCATATTAAATCTGTTAACATAAGAACGCAGATCTTACACGTTTGTTGTCAAAACATCAGCGTCCCACGATATGACTTGTGATGTCATTTGTGTGACACATCTGCCAAGAAACTCTATATCAGATCACCTACATCATACGTTATTAAGCAACACTTTTTTCAATGTAAATTTATAGTTTTGTGGGTTCGATTACTGTACAAGTACTTTTGGAAATTGAACTGTGGATATCAATGAAATCTAGACAACATGATGGTTGAATTTATGATTTAATGAGTTATATTAATAAAAGAAAATTTCTTACCATAGACAAATTACAGATTGTTGCGATTTCTATTAACACACATAAAACATTTACAAGTTACTAGCCTATATTTAAACTTATTATTATTAGTCAGCTAAATTAAATCCACTTTACATTAAAATTGTTATGCATTTCATTCAAACAAAAAGAAACTTTACTCTATTCTAAAACCTAAAAATCTACTGTTCAACTCCATGGATTGCACATGTTACAGTAGTTATTCTTTTTGTGTAAGTTGTTGCAAGAATGCACATGTTAAATTGTAATTCAGTCAAAATAAATATAAAAAATAAAAATTTTGGAATAATACTCGTAGAGTTGAAAATTGGTACAGTCATTAATTATATCATTACAAATAAATTATCAAAAATCTGTATTAATCCCATTTGTGTCAAAAATACCACAAGATGGATCGCTGGAAACTTTTTACATTTCTTTTGTAATGGTGTAATTAAAGTATGTACATTAAAAAGCATCATTAAGTTTGTACTGTACATTTTCAACTCTATGCAAATTATTTGAAGTTGAATGTCTATTTTGATTGGACTATTATAATCTGTGATAAAACTTTACCTAGTGCAATTAGTTTTAATAACAATTGCTTAAGGTAAGAAGAATGGGTCACTTCATATTACTCTATAATTTATATTGCAATAATAATATTGTTCTATATACATGTTTATAGATGTTGTTGGCCCGATGTACAAATAGAGAACCTACTGATGAAGAAGAAGTAGAAGCAGACATGTATAATCATTGTGTAACACCATATATTCCAGTACCTGGCGAACCAACTAATGTTAACATGGCAAATGCAATAGCACTTGTTAATAGGTATGCATAATCAGTTTAACCTGCTATATTATATTGTATGTACAGAGAATCTAACAGTCTTTACTGTTTAAATATTTACTGTTGCATTTCCCCCAAAAACCCTAACAAAATTGTTTCTAAAAGATAGTGGACCCCCATACACTTCAAACATTTTGATGGTAGGTTTGAAATGTATGGCATGGTAGTTTTGTTTGTGCAAACGTTTGAAGCGAATCGGTCGAGACCAAACAAGTTTGTGTAACACTTTAGGCTGGACAAAAGTTTGAAGTGTGTGGTAGTGTTTGCACAAACATTAAAGGGTAAACATCCCTGAGATCTCTCCTAGTATTTATTCTGTGTGATTTTCTTCTGTTAAATTAAAATGTAAGTAAGTCACATTATTGTATTTGAATGCTACATAAATCATTTTACGGTAATTGATATATCATGAATTTACCATTATATTCATTCAGTTTAACTCTTAACTGGGTGTTGAAAATCTGTAAACATTTGTTTTGTATTGCATAATCTTCATCCAGTAAATAATGTGAAACAAACATCCACATAATTATTTCATTTTAACAACTAATTTATAACAATGTTATCATGAATTTCACTCATTAAATTGAAGGAAAGGAACTGTCAAATATGTAAAAAAAACCTATTTCAACATCAAAACCACCTTGAGAGTAGGAGTCCAATTTTTTCATTTTTAAAAAATTATGTAAATAAGTACATGTTAAAATTATTGTAGCTCCTTTTTCTGGGCAAAGATTAATTTCTCTCAAGAGTTGTAACACTGACAGCCATGTAACAGAGATGCTACATGATAAAAATAAATTTATAATTTCCCATAATGACTAAAGCATAGAGGTTTGGTCTAAATAAAATAAATGACGCAATATATATAATAATAAACATTTATAATTCTTGTATACATATAAATTCTTTTGTGACGCAAAACAATTAAAGTAAAATCATTTAAATAAAAGTAAATAACGTAAAAGGCAGACTGTTAGTAAATAAAATAAAAGCAGACTTAAAAATATTAATCAATAAAAGTATGTAACGTGTATGAACTGTATAAGAAATTATTTTAACGAGTAGTGCGGTTGAAGCGAACGGTAAAAAGAAACAATTAAATAATTGCACAATGGACAGTTTTAAAGAACTATTGAAATTGAAAAATAAGCACATGTGAAAAAATTAAAATATGTATCAGCGAATATAACAGGGCACAACATAACATCGGTACACAAGTGTCTGAACGCAGTACAAACAACAAGCGTTAAAACAAGACTGATAGAGAAGGCCTTGTACGTTCTGGCCTACGTGACTAACAGCACAGAAAGAACGTACTAGAACGAAAAACATGGCGGATAGACTGTATGCATAGTAAACGGCAGGTGGTGTGAAGTTTGTCAAGAAATGTAGTTTTTTTAGTCAAATAAGAATAAATCTTGTTTCAAAGTGAAGTAGAGGTGTTTCAACGTTCGTAAAAATGTAGAAAACAAAATCGATGCAGTGAATTTTGAGATAAGTGAAGTAATAGAAGGTCGCCCTTGTGCTCTGACAAAACGCGCGTTATGGTTCGTGATTATTATTATTATTATTATTATATAGAGGGTTTATGTGATCCACCACCGGGACCCACTGCACCTAAACCATGAGGTCCTCTGTGCCCCATGTCCAGGCAGTAGTTCACATCAAACCCGCCCTTTTTGCAAACCGAAGAAGTCCGTGGGGTCCTTCCTCTCGATGGTTCGTGATACTTTGTGTTAATTGTGTGAACAACAAAATCCTAGGTAAAAAAAACAGTGCAACGAATAACGAATAACATATTACTTATGTGCAGTAAGTAATAATGACCATAGGACATACATTTTTCAGTCTGCAAATATAAAATTTTTAATTGTTCTAACAAGTAACTTCCTTTGATTTTTATTGCGTCATACTTTAAGCTAGGCTTGACAACATTTTGTATAGATTGTATATAATTGATTTGTTTGTTTGTTTCTTGTAATGTTGATATACTTTGTTGTAAATAATCACTTTTTTAAGAATGTTTGAGTAAACAAATAGTTGTTCCGCTACAATGTCTTAGACTCCTTTATTTAGCCACGTACGTCCACAAGTCATTACTTTGCAGCCAAGTATTCACCCCTAAGAAAATTTAATTAATAGTAATTGGTAGTTTCTTTAATAGTAATTGGTAGTTATAGATAGATAAATGCATAAGTATTAATGGAGCATAAATAGAGTTATATGTGGATTATTATTATTAGTATTACTATTATTTTTTTTTATTATTTGAGTTAAACAAAGGTGACATCAAGGTTTTTATGAGTAAGGTGTAAGGTGAATTAAGGTAAGGTGGAGCTAAAGGTGTAATTCTACGTTGGAGTTAGAGGAGATACATGATGTATGGTGATTTTTAGTAAATGGAGGTAAAGTGGTAAGTGGTGTTTCTTGGTGATTAAAGGTGTATTATGAACAACGATTTCTTGTGTATTAAGGTAAATAAGTAAATGAGGTGAAGGAGAGGTGATAATTATTAGAAAATATCCACATATAGCATTTTTTATTATTTTTGAGTATTTTTTTTTGTTTTTAAAACTTTTAACGAACCCCATTTTTTTTTAACAGTTTTTACATAATTTATATTTTTACTCTTGTAACCTTCCGTTACAGAGTATTCGGAACCGAGATGCATTCTCCTCAATGCGGCGATCACGAGATAGTCTGTAGTTGAATATGGCTTGTTCGTTGGTCAAATTTTTTCGACTAAACGGTTTCATCAAGTTGTCTGAATTTTTTTTTCAATTAAAAGTATGACCATTTCTAGCAACTCACCAAACGTATCTGCATCCATCCTTAGATAGTTTTTATAATCCACTTCCGAACTTATTTTAAGCTATTAAGAGTAAAAATACTACCCTTATTACCCGGGTTCGAACACTAATTTTTCTAGGAACAGTTCAGTAACAATGCATCGGTGGTTCAGTGGTAGAATGCTCGCCTGCCACGCGGGCGGCCCGGATTCAGTTCCCGGCAGATGCACCACTTTGTTAGGGGTGAGAATTTTACCCTCTTTACCCGGGTTCAAACAATACTTTAATATGTTAGTAACAAAGGGACAGATAAATAACAATACATCGTGGTTCAGTAGTTCTGCTACTAAGCGGTCATGGCTAAATTCATTTCTCTTCTTCAACCATTCCTTCTTCCAGATCCTCTGCTTTCTTTTTCGTTTTTTATTTTTTGTTAAATAAGCAACTATAATTGCGGTACAAGCATCATCTGTGTCTGACATCCTCTCTTGGCAATTTCACTCAATAACTATTTTGAATGTTCGCGCAAACCGTTGTATAGTGCATGAATCAATGATTGCGCAAACACATTGTTTGAAGTGTATGGGGGGCTTAAGATTATTTGCTACCTCTATGTAAGCCTTCTTGTTTCCTGATCCATTACTTAAGTTGTACCAAATAATAAAAGAGGATTGTAATCTTTTATTGAAGACATATCAATATTTATGGATTTATATAATTTACTAGATGGCCATGCACAGTCCACTTTGCAACTCAATCATGCCTTGACTTCAATATTGTTGTAATTTTTTCTACAACAAAAAACTATTATTGGATAACTTTAAAATCTTGTTACTTAAACAAAAACTCATACATATAGGACTTAGCCCATATAATGACTATATAATAGAATATCTATATATTTAAAAAAAATCCTGATTTTAGTTCACTCACTTCCTGAAGTTAAAACTTAAACGATTTTGATGATTATTTTTTTTATTTAAAAGATAATTTCCAGTTCTAAGTCACTGTGAAGCTAAATATTTGATTTACACTTTTATTTTAGTTTTATTCCGAGTTTTAAAAATGCATCAGTACCTAGCCTATGCTACAACTAGGCTAAATAGGAAATACTGTAATTTGATTTTAAACAGCTGATAAACTAATTGAAATGGTGAAAGCTTGTTAGTTTGTTTGTATGTAGGGGGTAATCTCTGAAAGTACTGAACCGATTGAAAAAATAGTTTTACTAATAAAAAGCTACACTATCCCTGAGTAACATAGGCTATAATTTATTTCGATAAAAACATTTTTTTATTTCAATATTTGTACATTTAGTCAGAAAAAAACCTTGTGTTAGGCCTCTAGACTAATAAATTAACACATGTATTAACATTTATTACCATGGCTACCAATTGAATAAAATAACAGTGAACAGCTGTTTGCTTTAATATTTCCATTTACAGCTAATTTCAAACTTTGTATTTCTAGATTTTAGGTTAGGTTTTATTAAAGTGTAGATCTGAGCCTTAATGGTTCTTTTAACCTTTATTATAACTGCTGTTATAAAATATACGAAAACAATTTGATGTGAAGATTTAACATTATTTACCATTTTAGCTTTGGGGTTATTATTCATCATACACCTTTATTATAAAGAAATCATAACATGATTGTGTTTATAGAAGGTTCCAACGGGGTTGGCGTGCGGAGCACGCAGGGGTGTCCCCTAGTAAATAATTATAAATCTTTCCATTTCTTATATGAAAATACATTCAGTTATGTAAAAAATATAAAATATAACTTTTTCATCAATACAGAAAATAAAAAAAAAAACGTGTATCCTTACTTAAAGTAATAATACTGTAATATAGGTAATAAAATAAAATATAAAAAGTAGATGTGGGAAATGTAGGAGGTCCTGAGTGTAATATAACCCAAAGTTGATAAAGCTAATTTGTAATTGTACTCACATTGGACACTGTAAGATGGGTTTATAAATGGTTTATTAATCTTTAGAACAGAAAATAGTACAATTAAATATTCTAGTGATCTCGGGGTTAAATGTTTGTAATTTGCTGGCTAGCTAGCTATAATGTTTATAATACAATTCTTATAATTGAACAACAAATAAATAAAATGCTTAGTTGCTAAAACAATGAGACGCAACAAATTATTATTTTTATGCATAGGGCATAGCTTAATGAATGATGATTGATTGGTATGGAATTATCAACAAGATTGGACTTAAATTTAAATAGAGTATTGAAAATTAAATAGAGTCTCATCAGGTTTTGTAATTGAGGAAGTGAAGGAATATTGTTCAGTGGATAATTTTGAAGGTTTTCAATTGAAAATGAAAGCCCTGAGAACTGATGTGGTAATGAAAATCTGTAGTTGATTTACCCAAAATGCCAGAAGGTGTTAGTTACCATTACTTGATTTGATGTTTTAAAAAAAATAATGCATGCTATTATTATTATTATTATTGCAGGTGTAGTAACAAGTTATTTGTTTTTGCTTCTCAGTGTACAAGTAGGTTTAAGTAATACATTTTCAAATTTATCTGCCAAAAAGAAAATGAACTGTTATAACATTAAAATCACATCTAAGACAAATATTCCAATAGCCTATAAGTAAAAGACCCTATGTTAAACCTAAAAGTCATTGGCCTTGCTCATTTGAAACATTGTAAACAAATACCTAACCTCTTTGAGACAGCTATTCATATAGCCTAGAAAAGCCTAGGTGTAAAAATCTAGATAACCTTTCCAAACTATTGAAATTAATCAAGCCATATAAACAAGAAACCATTAACGTATCAGAATGAATACAAAATGTATCAGATTACTAAATTAAACCACTATGTCAGACCAATGTTAAATATTGAAATTTAGCCTAGAATATAATACACAACACCCGATGACGCCAATTAGCAAAATTATTATATAACTTCACCAAAATCACTAAAACATTAAGCAAACACAAAATCCATTTATTTAGTTAAGTAATCTTTATTTCATATTCAAATGTCAGCAGAACCATCCTTTGTAAATTAGCAACCAATCGAATTAGGCTAGATAAATCGCAAACACCAAGTTGACAAGTCGACAAATCAAACGGAAGTCTGTAAAATCCTATGACTTAAGTTACAACAAAAATTAAATGTAAACGAATATCTAGAACGATAACAAAACATGTACCGGTATATTGAAATTAAATTATAAAGAAGTTTTAGATCTTAAGATTCATTATGTTATTATGTAGGTAGACAAACTAATTGCAAATCTAATTAGCATTAGATAACAATTGCCTAACAGCTGACAGAAAGTCCAATCCCAAAAAGAGTTACCTTATTGTTCCGCGATAAAAATAAATTTATTTAATAAAATAATTTTTCAACATAACAAAAATATTACGTAATGCAACAATAATTATTCTAACAAATAATTATTTATAATAAATATGCAAATTTACAAATATTGCAAATATTAGTGAGAACTAACTTATTCATTCAATTTATAAATGCGCTAAATCCATTCACAAATTGGAACAGCCATTACTTTAAGACAGTCACGTGGATGCCGGTAACCAAACAAAAAACGAGTTTCCCATGATAGAGGAGGTAAAACGCATACTACAAGGAAGCGGCAAGGTTTTGAAGAAGAAAGACGCGGAGTTCGTCTGAGGAAGAACACATCCATACGTTTGCAAAAGCAAGGCTCTTTTAAAAAAGTGTTTTAGAATTAACAGTACAGTGGTAAATTCAGTGGTTTTCGACAACAGAAATTGGTATAATCTGTTTACTAACATTATTAAATGAAGTGAACCTATTTAAAATTATCAGAAACTCAAATTAAGTTTAAAATTAAAAAATCTTTAAATAGACACCAATTATCGAACTGTTATAATCAAGTATTAAATTCTTGAATGCGAATATAAAAAAAAGAAACCAATTTGTTCATCCAAGCCGAGTGCTTGACCACGAGATAAACACTACTAATTTAACAAATTAAAATAAAACTTCAATATTTCTATAAAAGACTTGTGCTATTTTGGTACCTGAGCTAGACCAAGATATACTTAATTGTTTAAAATGAATCAAAGAAAATAAATAATATTCAATCGAGTTAATAAATTATTCTGTATTTAACAATTTCATATGTGTTTATTGAATATAATAAAAATTCAACTAATTTTATAACCAATCCCAATTCGTTTCTTGTTTACTATATTATATATAGATATCTAATTAAACATATATTTAAAAATATACAAATACATATACTGTCAATCAACTCAATCAAAGCAAGTAACCTAGTCCTCTAATTAACTGCTTTCTTCCTATTCCAATAATGCATTCTTTTATTTCCTCCTGTACCTCTTTGATAACCTTTTCTCATGCTTGTTTGGCCAAAACATAACCCTTTCGACTCTCATTTCGGACTCCCCATTAGAGCCCCCAGATCATTTAATATGCAGGTATTGGAGAACACTCTAGTAACTACTGCAATAATTATACTAATGTTTAAAAAAAATTCTTAACCATTTTTTTCTTTCTTTTAGTACAACTCTAAAGCTAATGAAAACACCAAACATACAATACAAATTACTCATATTATAATATTTAGTAATTTACCAATCCAGCCTAACTGTTGTACAGTATTTCTACTCTTCGTCACTGTATAAATTAAGATCATCATATAAAGATTCCTCCAAATACTGATCAATATCTTTGTCGTTCCCTAAACTATTTCCACTCATATTCACTTTAACTAATTACACACAAAATAATTTTAAATAACCTAAAAGCAGTAAACTTGGTTATAACTACAATGTAATTGCTACTGCGGCAGTAGATAAGGGTCGATCAGCTGATGACACAAAATAAAAAAAGGAAATTTCCAAAATTAATTTTAAATGTTTTCGGGTTTCAACTAACAATTTGGGAAATCGGTCTACTCACAAAGGCTCTGGAAGGTCCTACTCCACTCGCAGTGGACTCTTTGCGAGTTTTCACCTTGACCTTGCGGCCTCAGGTTATGGACGGCTTCGCTTTGCTTGCAGCGTGCAAATTCGGCCGTCTGCCTCGGATCAGAAGATGCTCTCACGGTATAATCCTCCACGTGGATTTAAACCGAGTACTTTTATGTTTTCATCGATTTTGAGGGAACCAAGCTATAAGGCCGTGTAAAAACCCAAAATGTGCAGAATAATATCCTACATTTATTTTTTTAGAAAAACCCAAAAAATAGTTTCATTCAAGAGTGAAAAATATTAAAAAATAGTTACTTCCGGTCAAAAAAACATGCTTACAGGTTGTTGGATTTTTTTGGCTAATGAACTGGCTGAGCATTTACATATATAAATGATAATTACACTCCAAAACGTGTACTGGTGCTCATTTACTACTCTTGACCTTAGGTCTCACTGCAATAGCTCCTATGAAAATTTGCAAATAAGAAAGATTTTTTCATCATTATTCACAGAGTATATTAAGTACAATCGATTGAATCGAAATACATCACTTTGAATGGAAATTTCATGCAAAGTGATCCATAGTAACGAAAAAAAATTATGTAGGCCAGTAGCCGATATGGGATTGGAAACGGGAAATGGCTGCTGTCAGTTCTCTGCCGACGTGAGAGTCGAAAGGGTTAAGGCTATATGCTATTTACTATATTTGGTGGATGACCTTATATTAAATGTTTTTCTTTGAAAAGGGGTTTGAAGATAGTGTGGGCTATGTCTGTTTCTTCTTTTAGTTAGTCATTATGAAATTGTTGGTGCTTTCAGAACTGGTGGTTTATGAAACTATCTCTGATATGATGTACTTGCTAATTATTATATAAATCTAATTTTGGTATCATTTCATGAGGCATAACCATTTCAGACCCTCCCTCATTTTAAAAGAAACAAAAGCTAAAAGGCGGACTTTTGTGATATCGTTATTCTAGTTAATTAACTGGTGAACACAGTGAAGTGCAAATAAAATAATCTTCATGATCATTGCATTTTACTGTTTAAAACCTAGCGATAATATACAACTAGGTATTTTTGTTTAGATTTAGAGTAGTACTGTAATTTATATACATGTTTTAGGTACTGTGCCAAGCTTCCAAGTGATACTTTTACTCGTCTTACACCATTGTGGTGGATACAAGAAGTGCCATTTAATGGCTGTTCATATTTTGTATGTACTGTGAGGCTACCTATCAACTCACCTGTTAAACAGGATATTATAGTAAGTCCAAATATGCTATCCAGTGTAATGCCTTTACTTAGTAAATAAAATATAATACTGAAAACAGTTAATTTTTTCTATTTATTTCAGGGGCATCCAATGCCCACACGAGTTCTTGCCAGACGCATAGCAGCATTAGAAGCATGCAGAGTACTCCACCAAACCAATGAATTAGACGATCAGTTGCAGCCAATTGGAAAAGAAGGATTTAAAGCATTGGAAACTGCTGTAGAAGAAGAACCTGATGCTGAAGACTTAGAGTTATTGACTCCTGCTGGCCCCTTTGACACTCTAGAACCTCGGCCTGGAACAACAAAGCGAAGACAATATTATTACAAGAGAGTGTGTAGTTTTTGTTGTAGTAATATCAGATAGTTACTGCTTAAACTGGAAAACATTACACAAATACCTAAGCAAAGCTTTTATCTCTATAGGCTAAAAATTAATGTTTCTTTTCTTCTTTGTCCTCTATAGACTCAAAAACTATTCAACCGATTTCACTAAAAATTTCACATTTGATCCATATTAATGCCAGGAGTGTTAAAACATTACAATTACTACAGCCTAAGGGATTGAAATGGGGTTGCTTCCCCTGTACAATAAATATAAATTGATCTAACTTCCTACAAAAAAAATTGTTATTATTCTTAAGTGATATAAAAACCATTTACATTCTAATACATAAGTCAAACGGATGAAATTTGATAACCCCTTAGAATTAAATAATCATTTATACACTTACTTTTTCTATAAGCTCAAAACTACTCCATAATTTCACAATTTACACATTGTGTTCCAGGATTGTTTTAGAGATTATGGTCACTATAATCAAAGAGATTAAAATATGTTAATATGCACTAACTTCCTATAAGCTATAAATCTAAATTTGTGTAATATTATTCTTAAGCGATATAAAACACCATTTGCAATTCGATTACTTAAGTCAAGGTAATGCAATCGAACTACTCTTAAAATTAAAAAATAATAATTGAAACGTGATAGCTACCCCTATAAAATAAATGAAAATAACATAAAACACCCATATGTTTAAACACACTACCTGTCCTGATCATAATAATCTTATTTTAACCACAATTCACTTTAAAATTAATTTTTCAATACACTCACTAAACTGTGTTTGTTAATTTAATCTAAGTATATATCATTATATAAAATCAAGCAAGTTTCTTTAAATTGGTCAATTCATAGATATTTTACTTACATATAATTAGAAGAAGAATTTTCTCACAACTAAACTATGGATAGAGACTGTTATGATTGGTGTCTAGATTTGTTATAAAAAAAATTTAATGAGCATTTTAGGTGTTTTGTAAAGATAATTATTAGGTTAAGAAATTTCACTAATTTTGGTTAAATAAGACTTGTAAGATATATCTCAACTTATTATAATTTGAAATATGCAAACAAACTAGAAAACTGTTAGTCTTTAAAAGAAAGCATAACTAAAATTTTGAAATACAGTACAACCTGTCATATTCGGACTAATGTGGCGACCGGCCGATCCGGATATGGAAAAATCCGGATATAGCAAGGTCATTTATGAATAGCCAAAGGACCCAAAACAATGAAAGCTATTATTGTTGAATACTATTTTTAGATGTTTCAATGTACTACAATGTACTATATAGGCTAACAAAGTGATGTTCTGTACACAACAGTAGACTCTTGGTAATTAAAAGTAAACAATAAAATAAAACAGTTTACATTGTAAAACCACAATGTTTATGTATTACAGTACAGTAATTAAATAATTACAGTAATAACTAAATATCCAAAGTATGTTTAAAGTATGAAGGTACAGTACTGCACTTATAAACACACTAGCTTTAAAAAAATTACCGGTAGGCCTACAGTTCGGCACAGTAACATATAAATTAAGGTTTACTTACAGTACCATATAGGAACGCTAATGGCTACAACAGATTTTTAAAAAAGTTGTGATTTTCGGCTGCTTCACACACTGTATACATTTTTTGGAAGCCATGTCCCTCAATCTTCTTAAAAGCATCACTTCGGTTTCATCTTGATGTTCAACATAACTTTCAAGATAACGTTTCAAGGTCACAGCCCGCTAAGAATAGACTAGGCTCGGCACGCAAACATTATTCTAGCTGCAACTTTCACTTTTCCACCCCATCCGCCACACAATCAAAATACGAAAATTTGTTTGGAGATGCCGGTTATGGGAGGTTCCGGATGTGACAGGTCATACTGTAAAGCCTTTTTTTATTTTGGGTAAAACTTATGCGAATGAAAGTTATAATAATAACAATATAAGACCATTATTCTGACTTGGAAAGTATTGCAAAACAAACAAGATTAATTGTAATTAAAACATTGATATTAAAATTTCAAATAAACAAAATTATTTCTATTTTAATTAAAACCTCACTATTTATAAGTGGCATTTCAGTAGTATTGGCCGAATGTGTATCTTACTACAAAAGAATTGAAGGTGCTAAAATAACTGCATGATTTTTTTTATAAAGATCTTAGTTATACTTGAAAATTGTGATATTTATAATAAAAATTAATATATGATCAAGTCTTAAACTATGCTCATTTATTCCCATCCACTTAAAGATAAAAACTAATAACTATAAATTTCATCAGATAGCAAGCTCATTGAGTGGTTGCAGACCAACACCTGGTAAAGTTGCAAAACTGTATCAACTCAAGATGGTATTAACATGTCCATTGCCAGAAGAACAGAACACAAGAGGTAGAAAGCTGCATCCTCCTGAAGATGCACACCAGGGATTTGGTATTCTTACTCTAAAGGACATACCGAAGGTAATGTTTAATGATTTAATTTTATTTAAAATTTAGATTATTATTAAAATCATTTATTTGTTTAGTATATTATTTATACTAAGAGATACATTGTATACTTTAGCAATAGAGTTAATGATTTCTATACTGACATTTTTTGTTTGTATGCTTATTTATTTCATATTGTATGTGTTGTCTTTGTTGTTAGATTTGTCCATTTCCCATCTTTACAAGATCTGGTGAAGTACGAGTCAGTTTAGAACTACAAGGAAAAGGACGTTATTTAAATGAACGGCAACTAGACACAATAGCTACATTTCTCAATTATACTTTTACCAGTGTGCTTCGTCTTCAGAAATATCTAATGCTGTTTGATCCGAATGCCTCAGAAAATTCATATTTAATTGTGCCTACGAAAAAAGGTGATTATGTTAGTAAACTATTAAAAATTATCTACAGTATAAAAAATCACTCTAGAATAAAATAAACCCGAGAACTGTTTTAGATCTAACAAAATTAAAATCATGACCACATGGTCTGCTACATAGGTTGGTGATAGATAACAACCTCACAGTAAAAATATGCATTTGTCTGAATATATTTCTTTTGGAGCAAGCACGTGTAGGGGGCATTTTGCATAGTGTTGCTTACTGTTCTTAGTATTCATGAAGGAAATTTTGCTTGAAATGTTTATAAATGAGAAAAGCTGTTCTAGAATAATTACTACCTTTTTTTTACGATACTATGTGTTTGTAACGTTATCGTTACTACCGCCCCCTGCCACAAGATTTGGGTTCCCAGAACGAACATGAATTGGTTAGATCTAACGAAGCACACCCCCTACTTATTAATACCACCACTTAATCTAATTAGCCACACACAAGGGTAACCAGCTTTGATACCCACTAAAATAGACTAAAACACTAAACATAATTTACTTAGTAACCAGATGTTCACACTAGGCTCGGCGTATGACTTCAGCCTTTAACACGCTATTATGTCATATCGCATTTGGGACGCTTTCGGACGTTTACTGTCTCAAGGCCCCCGTTTACACAATAGCCTAACCAGTTTATGCGCTAGCCGATCATAATTTATTTATATGTAACACAACCCAAACTATTCACCGGCACTCGCTAACCTACGTCGTTCGGCGTCTCCACAAAAGAATGGCCGACCCAAGCGCTTAACCTTGTCGGACTTGAGATGCCGTCCGTTGATTGGTCAAGCAACCCTGTGAAGCGGCAAGACTATAGACGGACCACACTGGTACCGATTCTATCCACTTTGTGATGCGCATAGAGTTACTTGTGATTGCCAAACCCTGATCTCGAGCGTGTCACATGTTGTAAGAATGTTTAAAAAAGTATTAAATGTATTATATACTAAGAATAGTCAAATTTTATAATATTTATTATTTGACACATTGTATAAACAAGTTTGTAGGTTGATACAGCAAAACTGAAGTGTTAAAAAGTAAACCTTACTACATATCTTAAAAAAAACCTTTGATGTCCTTAAAATAAACCCTATTTATTGACACCTTACATCGACAGTATAATAAAATATATATTTTTGGGGTTCCAAACTGTATAAATGTGATAGATTTCAGCTTATACTTTTATTATTCATAAAAATTTGATAGACGTGTAGACAAAGGAATGGTCCTATAGGGTTAGGTTTTTTTAAAGGATTGTGATAGTAAAAATATTAATAACATTATGTTTGTTGGAATTTAAAGGTCCTATTCAAAGATACTAAACTAGATAGAGTATGCGAACAAGTTTTTTTACTTCCACATTCCACTTATGTGGAGAAACCCAAAAAATATTTGTTGTAAATGTCTCTTTAGTTCTGATTTTGAACACAAAAAGCATGTATCTTTAAAATTGCATCATAAAAGGTGGTAAAATCAGATACCTTAGGATTTTATTATAACTACAGGAAGTATTTCATGATAAACCGATTTTATCTCTTTCCACAGCTGATAATGGATCTGTTGATGTGGATTGGGAGTTTCTAGAATTAATATACCTGCACAAAGATGACATGCCTCACCTTATTCCAGATGAGGATAGGACAACATTTACTTTTGATTCTATGAAATATAATGATGCTGTTGTTATGCCATGGTATCGGAATCAAGATCAGCCACAGGTAAAACATTGCCCTTACTTTGGAAAAGTAAATAAATATAAAAAAAAACTCCTTTTGGCTTGGCCAACATTTGCAGTTAGATTTCAAAGCTCATATTTCAGCTAAGCATATGAAAAATAATTCTCTTATATTATTTTGTTTGTCATCTCCTGTTTTTTATTTGCAGTTATAAATATAGTTTCAGACTACAGATTTAGGTAATATTTAGAAGATTTACAATTTTGAATGGGCTTGATACGTGTCTACTCAAAGATGAATGAATTGTTTGTTGTGCAACCTCATTTTCATCACCTTTTAGAACAATATGTCTGTCTCTAATTATTTATTTATTTAAATTAAATTTGAAAGTCTATCTATTGCTGCCTCAGAGTTGGGAATCAATGTATAAACTAAATTTAGAGCTATGTTGAAATAATGAACTCGATACAAATTTTATAGTAACAATAATTTATTAGCTTAAAACGTATAAAATAACATATTTAATTTAATATGATTAAATATTTCAACTAGAAGAATAAAGAAAATAATTTGATGCTGTACAATTTGATTTTTATTATTTTTTTAAATACATAAGTTATACAAAATAAAGCATTTTCGGTGGTCTTGCTGCCAGTAATAACATTTTAAGAAAACAAAATTTATTTTATGAAAGAAAATATGAAATAAATATTTATAAATTAAAAATTGTCCCTGATAGAAAATATTGAAATACATTTTACTGGTTCATAAAATATTCATTTCAGTGGATATATGTATGTTACTCTCAAACACAGAATTCGCTCAATGACCGAAATTTTTAACCACAAGGTGACGTGGGTATGCCATAATACCCACAGCACGCCATGGGCATTTCTATTCGGAACTAGTTGTGTGTATAGATATTTCTCAATCACCAATTTTAATTTCAACTTCGGTCTTTGTGCAAATGTAAAATACCCTCAACTCATTTTGGGCAGAAATCTGCTGTCAAAATTACCAGAGACAAGTGCAGAATTAAAAAAAACTAACACCTGTGTCTGTCGGAGACAATGTAGTAGATATTTACGAGGTAGATTGTGGCCGACTAGCTCCTCGAAATATGATTTATGAGCATTCATGAAGATCATCACACTCGTTTGGCACACTGGACACAGTTCACCAGAAATCAGTTCCAATCAGTTAAAAAGAAATTCATAAAATTTGACGAGGTACTTGAAGCTTACATCAATGTAAGAAAAGAAGCAATGGTCGGGATCCAAACAAAGTTTTGTGAAATTTGGCTGCAAGAAATGTTGCACTGTGAATGATTCAAATGAAATGTATTCAATTAAATTTACTCTAAATATTACATAGTTAATTGGTATTGTTAATTAGCCATAAGTAGGTTAAATTATATGTAAGGCTTAGTCATTTTTGTATGTAAACAAACTATTGTCAAATTAACTATTAAAAAAAAAAATGGAGAAAAAAAACACAAAATTACAATTGCGCAAAAACAGAATACCCACAATGTGCTGTGGACAAACTGTTCTTCCCAAAGCATGTTGTAGGTATTGAAACATTCCATAATTTCAATAATAAAATAATAATTTAAAATAGGCCAAAGACAAATACCCAAATACAAAAAACGATTTACTTGAAGTCCTATCATCGGCTACGTGATACCGGCGTGCCAAGCGTTGAAATAGTAGACTAACCTTGTAAACAAAGTGAGTTAAATACAGACGACTTTCTCAACCAAATTAAACTTTTAGACATAATAAGTGACCAAACATAAATACAAAATTTACATTCCAAATAATCTAACTCATCGGATGTAAATAAATAGTCAATAAACATAAGGAAACTGTTCAAAATTAAACATATCAACACATTTCGACTTACTTTTATAAATGACGAAAACATCAGACAAGGGAAGTAAATCCATAAACATTCTTTTATCAAAAATAAGTATCTCTCAACTACAAATATTAAACGATTCAGAAATAAACCAGCTTCCCAAATAATGTGATAATCTCATATAACTATTTAAAATAATATTATAATTCAAAGAAGAAAACACGGGAATCTATTGTATTTCAGCTAAGAATTTGATAGCCTATAATTAAGACGTGTCCTAGTGACATGATTGGTTGAAAGTATTCAAGGACTTATCTCACAATATAAATATGTAAATTTCTAAAAAAAAAAACTGTTGTATGGTTACAAGACAATTAATTATGTCCTAGTTTAATACTTAAAATAAATAGTCCTTAAGATATTTTAATATTCAAAATTGTTCTACAATCTAAGTAAAAACCATTGTTAAGGTGAAAAATAACAAAATTTAGACGTTTGGTTAAAATATAAAGCGTAACGTGAAGTGCGATTAACTATTAATATATCCTATTCCGGAGGCTAAACCACCTAAAATTAATAAATTAGGAAAAGCGTTGAATCACAGGTCTAAAAGGTAGAGGAGCATATGAATGAGAAATTTCAGGGAGTAGAAACTTTCTTCAGGAGTCAGGTTGTTTACTTGACCTCTGTTTACATATTATGACATCTCTTATATACTAACATATAAATCATTTGACAACATCATATCTTTTCTAATATTCATTTTGGCAATGATTTTTGTTTGTAAATAATTTATAATTTTCTACCATTTGTACCTTAGCCTAATAGTAATTAATTTGTTCCCGTGTTGACAATTTGAGAACATCTGGTGAATTTGCAATCTACATTTCAAGACTAATAAATGCAGGATTACTAAAAGTAACCTAAAGTGATGCTAATTTGTAGAATTATACATTGAATATAATGGAACAGCTGGCTTAATAAACTAAAACTAAATATTCATTATAAAGCTAACATTTCTTTAAAATTGAAAAATGCTGTTTTTACTCTATTGGTTTTTTATAATTTTTTTGTTTGACTTTTAACTAACTGATAATGTTTATACAGTGTTAAATGTTGACCTAATTAACAAAGGTAATACAACTCCATGACACCATAATTTACAGAAAGTATAAACCATTTCAGTAGTAAATATTGACAAAAACTATGGTTTCAATTTATTCTTCTAAATTATTGTTCCCCAGGATTATTGTTATTTTAATTTTACAAAATTATTAATTTAATAGAAATTGAATATAGATTCTTCTGCTTTTTAACTGATTGTAAATGGATTTTAGATCTTTGATTAATAGGCCAACAAAAATGTATGTAAAATACTAAAAATACATAAATTGTACTGTTTTATTTCATTATGAATTTGTAAATGTCTTTTTAGTATTTTTATGTTGCTGAAATTTGTACTCATCTGAATCCTAAATCATCTTTTCCTGGCTCAGATTACAAAACTTTTGAAGAATATTATCTAAAAAAATATGGTATTCAAGTACAAAATACCCAACAGCCACTTCTTGATGTAGACCATACGTCTGCTCGCCTGAACTTTTTAACTCCGAGGTAAGAAACATTGCTGTACTTATTAATTTTAGTTAGTTGTTTACTCGTTGGTTACCTGTCAATACAGGTTCCTTATGTTCATCCAGTAATTAAAGATGAATTGTTAAATATTTTAGTTTGTTACTATATATCTTACATTTAGGTTGATAGGGTTTTCCTGTCCTGAATGTTTGCAATATAATAGTTGTTTGTGTCTTAAGGTTGGTAATCTCATGAAGGCCACTAAAATACTTTCTTTCCATAAGACGCACAACATTTTTCCTCCAGTTACAGTTTTAGTAAATAATTTGCATTTTACTATGGAAGAAACTTTATTAAAACATTTACATTCATATATTTACAAACACGGACTTTCTTTGATGCATTGTTGTTTCCGCAGCTGTTTTATTAATAGTTGTTCTTTCTTTACTTTTCAGTTGATAAGTTATTATTTCTATAATATTGATGAAGCAGATAAGTTTTCTTAAAGTAGTAGCTGGAGAAAAATAACATTATTTGATTTTATCATATCCTCATTTAGTATTATCATTTAACCCTACAACTCTACTTGAGACTTCTCAACTCAACTTGTATTGAATATTTCACCCACTAAAATCATCTAATCACAATAAAACAAAAACCATTGGAAAGGAAATGATTTAAACTTTAATTTTTGTTTTTTACAAATTTGTTCTAAAACGTATATTTACATATTATGTAATCTTCGTTTAAAAATTTTAGTTTTCTAAAGCAATAAATGCTGCGCGAGAAAGAATCATAAGGAAATGACACAAATAAGTTATTTCTCTAAGTCTCAATATCGTTCGACAGAACTGTTTTGAAAATAATATAAAGATACCTTTGGATTCGTCAAGATTTGAACTTTATAAAACTGTCTTCCCATCAGTCGTCACTCTTATAGTTTCGAAAATATAAAGTTTTCTTTCTGTAAAACCTTGCAATTGGACTGTTTTCAACCATTGAGAAAGCACATTTTGCAAACGATATTATCTATTACAATTCGATAGATTTGTATAGATATGTTTATATCGATTTGTAGAGAAAACTTCAACATTTCGTTTCGTGTAAAGTAAACCACATTTACTGATACAATTTTATTCATACATTTGTGGAAAATACAGACTTGTTGAATTTAATACTCGCTGTTCTCATACTTTGGCTAGTGTTGTTCCCATGGTTAGACACATTGGATATGTATAGGCTTGGTCCTTGAGATGTTTTATCAGTTTGATCTAATTTTGTGATACAAGTAAAACTAAGTGAAATATGTTTATAAAATAAGAATTTACAAGTATACAATTCAATTCTATGATTTATTCTCTACACTTTAATCAAAGCATATATTTTTAAATTACTATACAAACTATAGACTACATAGTTTTGTTAGCAGTCTTGAAGTAGGAACATAAAAAACTGGTGTTTTCCAAAAAATAAATTAGAAATTGATATATATTTTTATACACTTCTATTAAGAACTAAATTACACAACTTTTGTACATTTTGAAAAAAATTACAAAAAATGTTTACTATTTTTTATGTAGGCCTAATTTTGAAATTTTTCCTTTTGTTACTGAACATGTTTTGCTTCTTGAGCTAATAACTTTGTAAATTTTACATCAATCAATTTTTGACTGGCATATATGAATTCTTTGAATCTTTCTCTACAAGAAAGCTATGAAACACTTTTGGATTGGTGTATAATTACTATATTTGGCAAATTTTTGTAAAAATGTTTGCAACACACACCGATTTTTACTTGGCATTGTAAAAATATACATTTTTATGTTAGTTCTAGGGTTAAAACTATAAATATACAATTTGTTTTAAAACTATATAATGTCTTCATGACATAGAGTAAGTACATAAGATTGTTAGTATAAATAGAGGGAAAGCATGGTTAGGTGTTCATACTAATGGCTATAGCATGCATAGCAGAGTCTCAAAAGGTACAATGAAAATAAATTTGTATTATAAAATAGAAGTTAGGTTCATTTATAACACTCTTTAAGGGCACTAAGGATAAAATTCAAGAATTATTAATTTTTATGGGTTCTTTACTTTAACAAAAATTACTTTGGAGTTTGAATTACTTAAAACATTTCTTTATATAAAAGGAGACCTATTAATTTTTAGATATATTCCAATGCAAACAAATTGATGTGGAACGGTGCAGTTTTTTAAAATGGAAGCAACTATTTACAGTAAAGACCACGAAAGAATACCGTTGAGGGACATGCTTGTGTACACCAAGACCTTCAACGCTCCAATCGCCTTAGTGCGACGTTGTCACGTTCTTCCCACACTTCTAACTGAACGCGGCTGACTCAACGCATTTATAATTCTTTAAACTGTGCGCTCAAGCGGTAAATAACAGGAGTGTTCGAGAGTAGTAGATATGGCAACGCTGTGCGCCCATCCTATTGGCCGCCACGCAATGGTATTCTTTAGTGGTCTTTGATATAGTAACATATTAGTACTAACCTGATTTACTTATAGTGTAATTAGAAGGGCTGGTTGTAATGACTACTGCTTCTTCAACAAGTTGACTATTAGGATACATTTTGTTTTGACAAAACTTTGTGATGTTATAGGTATGTGAATCGAAAAGGAGTTGCATTGCCTACAAGCAGTGAAGAAACAAAAAAAGCAAAAAGGGAAAACTTGGAGCAAAAACAGATCCTAGTTCCAGAGTTGTGTATGATTCATCCATTTCCTGCTTCTCTATGGAGACAAGCTGTGTGTTTGCCATGCGTATTGTATCGGATAAATGCATTGTTATTGGCTGATGAGATACGCACAACTGTTGCCAAGGAAATAGGTTTAGGACTGTTGCAACTTCCATCGGGTATGTATCTAATCTGAAATTAAAAACATTTAAGATATAAAGACAACGGTAATGTTTTCTTTTCCCATCCTCTATTGGGCAATGTATGCCTTAGCAATTTCCACTTCCAAACATATGTTGGAAGTTTCCTATTAGGTGTCTTTATATTTTAAAGTTAGGAGAGCTGCTTTTTTGACTGACTGATCATAATATAGTAAAACATTGTTATCCTGCCCTCATTGATCCGAATCTCCAGATAATCCAGATCATATTTGTAGAATATCTTTTATGTAATACTAACGTTAGATAGTAATTTTTAATTATGATATCAAGAATGTAACTATAAGTGCTCAAAATATTTTGTAACATTTTAGGCCATAAATAATCATCAAGGGGTGATTTTATGCTTATATTGAGACATAAGATTCTGATTTTTTATTTTAAAAGAACAGGGAAAAGTAAAATTGTCAAATATCCCAAAATTTACATAACAGCAACTATCATTTTGGAAATTAAAATAATCTTGTAATAATAGAATATTAAATAACTAAATTAAATCTAAACTTACCTTGCTTTTAAATTGAACTTACCTTTTATTTATTTAATTTTATAGTACACAACATTTAGAAATTAGTATGTGTTTTTGATACAGCCTAAAGAGATTAGACTAATAATTTTCTTTATCCTTATAAAAATATGTAAATAATTCATGTTTAGATTATTAGTTATATTAAAATAAAATCAATACTGTATGTTTAGAATTAAAAAGAAGAAGTGGGTATTATGTAAATAGGGTTAATAATTAATAATTATTAAAAGCAAAATGTGTACAGATGTTAAAATACGATTGTGATAAACAAGTGACAAACTGTGTATATGAACTGTTGTCTAGGGATTGAGTGTACCATGTTTAAATCGTGATGGTTTCAGAAAATGTATAATGTGAATATTTATGATTCGAAATAAATTTAAAAACAGTTTTTAAACATTCAATATACATAAAATCTTATAAAATTCAAAGAAGTGACAATATATTAAAGTATCACCAAAATAATACTATTTATATGAACCCAATGCCTGAAAGGAATATGAGTCACAGCAAATTTACAACGGGTGCTGTGAATAATGGTAACTCACGATTGTTGAAGAGGATGATAAAATTTTAACATTCTAAAAGTATACTTCAAGAAGTACAGACCATTTATTTATTTCTCTAAATATTTTAAATGTAAAAGAACAATCAAAAACAGTAATATTTGGAAGTTACAAAATATTTGAACAGTTATAATAATAATAATATGAACTATCATGAACTAAGAAATACCAATTTTATTTGAAGCCAATATAGGTAATGTTAGACCTAGACTTTTAAACAGACTTGAAAATCAATTACTTTGAACAATATAATAACCATATAAACATTTTGGAAAGAAAATATTTTCATCCGGGAGAACAAGAACTTGTTAGTCGAGGGATTGAAGTCTCAACACCACACTATTGTTTAACTTGTAACTTTTACTTGTCACCATTCTGAAGTTAATGTTAAGCTGTTTCCCTTTGTGTTGTATAAAAACTCTTAATGTTTATTATTATGTATTATTTATTAATGCGTACAAAACATTAAGTTTTAAAACATTTGTACACAGATGCAAATATAAAATAGTTGAAAATAAATAAAGAACTGTGTATACATTTTGTTTTATTTGACAAATAGAAATAACTTTCTGTGAACTTGAAGAAAATGAATGAAAAGCTATAATGACCATCAATACAGGGGTGAAAAGAATATCTAATATTTAAAATCTGATAACTAACAAGTTATTTATTTATTTTACTTTCTAGCATTAAAAATTTTTCTGGGAAACTTGGCTTTAAGTTTGTGAAAGTCAAACATTATGTTAACCAAAAAAAATCTTTTCAAGTAACATAATAATTATTCAATTTATACTTCTATTTTTTTTTTCAGAATTTGCATGGAGGCCACTTGATTTTGGGTGGAGTCTTGCTGATGTTCTTCGAAAGTCAAAGGAAGAAAATGAAAAAATTGCAGCTGCTCTTAAAGCCAAAAATACTCCAAAGATAATAGAGTTGGATGAAAACAACATGGAAATTAAAGACGAAGATGCTCCAAATAAAGAAGAACTAAATGATGAAAATAAAGATATTGTAGATGTAGACAAGGATGGTTCTTGGATGGAAATTGGTACTTGGTCAAACGAGATGGCTGGACTTGAAAGTTACTTTGATCCCAATCCAGATGGATCTCCTAATGGATCCATGGTCAGTTGATTGTTTTTAAACTGTATTATTTACTCCATCTACAAATATCAATTGTATTTTCTAATACTGATGTATATTTTTAGCTTATTCCTTTGTATCTATTACCTTTTATAATTTTAGTCAATTTTAAAATTAAAATTTTTGTTGAAATTTGAAAACATTTAGATTTTTTCAAACCTAATAGTTTAGGAGGAGAAGAAACAAGGTTAGCCATCATACAAGTTTTACCAAAATGATATTGATAACAACAACACATCACATTCTCAATATACCGAAGCAATTGTCCCCCATAACATTAAACATGGAAATCTTATAAAAGGAATAAATTATTACTGAAATGGCCCATTAAAAGAAGGTGGTGATTCCCAAACGTAACATTACTGTACATAAATAAAAAAGATATTTTTTATAACTATTTATAGGTTTTTTCAAAAAATTTGCAGCAAATCTTTTAGAAATAAAGGCGTGAAGGAGTGTTTTTTTCAGCGACTTTTTTCAAGAATTTTTTTTTTTAGATATATTTATTTCATTTTAAATTATACATTAAAACTAGTCTTACAGACTAACCATATAATAAAAACTACGTAACAGTAAATAAAATAAACTAGCTGGCCTGTGCGAATATTTCGCAATCAAATGTAACCTGTTTTAATACATTGATTGAAACAAAATTTTATTTATTTATGTTTTGTTGAATTTTCAATAAATTTGTATTCGTATTCATAATTCAAATGGTTTAAATGTTATAAAATTTAAATATTATAAAAGTGTATGCCTATTTTTTAAATTTTGTATTTATTTACATTATAATATATTGATATTAGAAGTATTTACCTAATTTAATGCGTTGATTTAATTGTATGGTATGATTGATTATACTTCCATTTTAAAATATATAAACAATGTAACATCTGTCATGTTAGTGAAACAGATAGATGGCGCCTTTCATTAGGAAACATATAAAGTATAATATCAAAGTTATTGTAATTCATTTTTGTAATGAAAACATGAATTTTGAGCTATTTGTATATTTTTTGTTATACATAAGCTTTAAAATGATGCTTGAATAATTAATTTTTATGAAGAATTAAGGGAGATATCAATTGGTGACAAAAAAATACCTTTGAGAAATAACTGTATAAATAAATACTAATATTATAATTACCTTATGGGGATTCTGTCAAACAATCCTTGGTTGATGTGGTTAGTAGGGTATATCTTTCCACTTACATGACGCGTTTCGACTCTTTAATCAGTCATTATCAAATGCACACACGAATACACTTACAAACACTTAAACAACACAATTGCAACACATTTTAAAACTTTTCAACATAAACACGGTCGACATATATTATCGGTGACCGTTCTCGAATGTCTTCGATCGTCAACTGAGGTAATGTCCGGTCAACAGATAAGGATCTCGCGCATTGGGGAGGGGGGTTATGTATATTATGTTTGTACATTGTGACACGTTGGAACTGTTTCAGTGCTATTAATCAAATCGAAAATGGTGTGGGAACTAAATTGCAATTTGTTGTTAAGAAGATGGTCTGGATTTACTTTTTGCATTTTATATATGTGATATTCCTCCATTGCGTTCAGTTTACCCAAAGCCTGGATAAAGTTTTAAAACCTAAAAGAGCAAGAGACCCTGACCAGTATAACAGCAGCGGTGTATACCAATTATCGTGTGACGACTGCCCACAAACTTATATAGGCCAAACTGGACGCACTTTTAAAACCCGTTTTAAAGAACATATTCCCTCATCCAAACCTTCTACCACCAAGAAAATAGTTTCCAAGTTCACAGAACATTTAATTAACACCAACCATAGTTACACAAACATCAATAAAAAACTTGAAAATACTACATCACTGCAATAAAGGTCCGTTAATGAACGCAATGGAGGAATATCACATATATAAAATGCAAAAAGTAAATCCAGACCATCTTCTTAACAACAAATTGCAATTTAGTTCCCACACCATTTTCGATTTGATTAATAGCACTGAAACAGTTCCAACGTGTCACAGTGTACAAACATAATATACATAACCCCCCTCCCCAATGCGCGAGATCCTTATCAGTTGACCGGACATTACCTCAGTTGACGATCGAAGACATTCGAGAACGGTCACCGATAATATTTATGTCGACCATGTTTATGTTGAAAAGTTTTAAAATGTGTTGTAATTGTGTTGTTTAAGTGTTTGTAAGTGTATTCGTGTGTGCATTTGATAATGACTGATTAAAGAGTCAAAACGCGTCATGTAAGTGGAAAGATATACCCTACTAACCACATCAACCAAGGATTGTTTGACAGAATCACCATAAGGTAATTATAATATTAATATTAACAATCCAGTAAGGCTACAACATTGAAGAATGAAATAAATACTGTCGTTAAACTGGTGAAATCAATAAAAACGTGGTCAAAGATTTGAAAAGGCATCTACTGTATTATCAAATGAAAAACTATCATCTAAATAAAAATAATATACAAGTACAAAATGATAAAAAGACATACATAGGCTACAGTACATGTTCCAGTTAAAAAAATTATTTCTTGAAGAAGTTTGCAAGTGTTTTTTGTTAAACAGAACTCACTCGATTGTGTGCCGTTTCTATTTTTACGCTACTGGTTTTAACTGGTTTACACTTCATAACACAGTGAGTTTGAGTTTTATTAAACAACGTGTCGATTAGTGAAAAAGCATTAATAAAATTGTATTTATGATTACAAACTGAGCATTTTATTTACCGGAACCATTTTTAACAAAACGGTATGAGACTAATATAAGTACAGTGCGGTAGATTTGGTGCTTTATCCATGGATTTCACAGATTTACGTGGATTTGCGCGGTTACTTTAACACATGCGTCTCCGCAAATCGAACTTTCGAACTGCAACGGCTAATTGGCCTATTGCAATGGCATCAATTAGTGAAATTAATTAAAATTAATTAAAGAAAGATAATTAATCGATTAGAGTCAAAAGAGGGGTTAAAATTCGTCAAAATTGAGAAAGATCAAAATTTTAAAAGCAATTTAAAGTTAAAATAGAGTTTACAAGAGTTTATTTTGAAAAGTAAACTAGTTGAATTAATATCGGGGTATCATGTAAGCGTTGGAGACAAGAACAGACCAAGTAAAGGCAAGATCTAACCGGATCAGTCCTGTCCAGACTGGCACGAATTTGTCCGGTTATTTGTAGCATTAGTATACAATATACATGGTAAAATATAAAATTGTAAAATTAGTTGTTAATTTTAGCTAGATATAAAGAGGGAGAATGAGTTATTTAAAAAGCTATTAAAAGAATTTTAATCAGATAATTTGTTTGGAAGTTATAAGCTTAAATGTAAGAGAGAAAAAGGAAGATTTTAATTGTTAGAAAAAAACTAAATAGAGTCATTTGTAAAGCAGAAATTGTTAAAAAAGATGAAATAAAAATAATTTCAAATTTATAAAAATTTCTAACTAAAAATGAGATTTTAAAGTTATTCTTGGGCTTAAAAAAGCTAATAACGTAAAAAGTTAAAAGGCAACTAAACAATGAAAATTAAGGAGCTTATCTCAGGAACTAATTACGTTACAAAACATCCAAAATCAGTTTAGCGCGTTTTAAGACAAGGCAAAAAGAAGATAAGAACAATAAAATTTCAAAATTGTTAAATGTACAAAAAGTAGAGTTAAAAATATAAGCATTAACTTTCAAAGCGTATGGACAGAGAAATATTAGGAGTAGAAACACCATTTGAACGAGGTAAGATTCAGAAAGTAATCACGAGTCGTTCAAGACATTCAAATTCGAAATCAACCCACAGACAAAAAAGATATACAGTTTTGATTAAAAACAATACAGAATTTAGAAGTAGACCAGTCCAGACAGGAGTGCGAGCTAAGAGGGTGGAGAAAGGACATGACGTCTTAGGATCAACTCGAGTAAAATCAAAACCATTGAAGAAATAGTAATATGTTGAGATCAATTAAACGATGCCTAATTAAGAGAAGATAATTGCAGCAAAATTCATGAAATAATTCAACAAATATATTAGACCCAAGAAATATATTTATAATTTAAGAAATAAGAATTTCTTATAAATTTAACGGAAAAGACTTGTTTGACTGAAAACAACCCAGAGAGTTCAGCGAATGCAGTTTCAAAAGTTAGTTATGGATGGTGTGTTCACGACTTAGCTTAAGGGAATAGTGACGAGATACGTGAAAGTACATAAAAGATTCAGTGATCGTTTAATCCTAACTCCGGTCGGTAGTTAGCGGGCTGTAAATTCGTCGTGAGAAGAAACAATAAGAAGAAGGCCTGTCTTACCAAAAGATACAAAGTATTTGAGGAGAAAACATCTTTAAAGAAAAGGAGTTGCCAACGTCGGAGCAGTCGAGAAGAGGACTGCTTTAAGAAGAGGGAACCAACACCAATCTGGAATTGAGAAAGAGACATCTTTAAGAAGAATCACATCTAAGGAGGAGTCGAGAATCAACATTGAACATTTTGCGTCTGTAAGTAACAGGCAATCAAGTTTTTACATTATAAATAAAATAATTTCCATTTGCAAATTCAAACTTAATATTTTAAAATAAATTAAATTCAGGGGATTTTAAATTAAAGTAAATTCATTACTCACAATGGCTAATCAACAATTGTAATATATTTGTAAGATTATCCAAATTTAAAATTAGATTGTATTTTGTTTGAAAACGCTGTTGCGTTAAAAGTTAAATTTGTGTTTTTTATTGAATAAATAATTTTAGTTTTTTTTTATATAATCTAGTCTACATTATTTACAAACTTAATTTAATATCCTAAATTCATAAAGTGCTCTAGGAATAAGAAGGTTAATAGGTAAGCTAGCCACTAATCACACAAAACATTAACTCCAAAGGGAACGACCCCGGAGTCAGAATTGAGCTAGTGTACTAAAGAAGTGCAAAAAAGACAAAAAGGTCAAGGTAAATTTAAATTAAAATCATAAGAACTGGAAAACAAGAGATTTCCCTTTTCTTGTCATCGCAAAACCTCTCATATTGTTAAAACGGGCTAGTACAAATAAGGCCTAAAACCAAGTTAGATGTTGTTTGATTAAAAGTAATTAATTCATTAAATCAAAAGAAAATGTAAAAATAGAGGGTAGAGAGGGTTTGTGCTTGGCAAGTGGTGCTCGAACATGGGGTACGAAGAAGGTGCAAGAGAGAGATTGTGCGTGGCAGAACTTAAATTTTTTTATTTTTGACTACCTTGGTTAACCAGGAACTCGGTTAGTCGGGGCTTGGATAACCGCCGGCTCTGCTGTACTTTATAAAATCTTCCTGAGCATCTGCTGAGATTATTCATTTTCATTTTTCACCTATGTATTTTTCCTTAGGCACTTTTCCCTATGTACTTCAGATAACTGTACATCCTTGATTATTTTTTTCTTAATATTTTGAGGTGCTACCAAACTATCCTCTTCTCTATATGTACTTTTCTTTGGCCCCTTGGTTTTAACTTCTATTTTTCTTTTCAGATTCCTTAGGATTCTTTCTGAGATCATACTCCTTTTGTTTTTCTATTTTAATTTTATTTATTGAAAACTTATTCAAATTAATTTTAAAATTGATTTAAATATTAAATTATATATGCCTAGGTTATATAATATAAATATACCTGAGTAATTGCTTATTTTCTTAACAATAGGTGCAAATGAATGAAATTTTCCAAGTTTGCAATTTTTTAAATGAAAGCAACTACACTAACATTGGTTACAATTTATTTACTGTCCACACTTATATTTACATTATTTAACAATAACAAAAGAATTTCTTTATCTCCGATTAACAGGTTCTTTGGCTCAATTCATTATATAAATTTATTCTAACCTTAAAATAAAAAACTGGTATGTATATAATTTTAATTTTGTTATATATATTTTTTTTTAAATCCAATATTTCATATTTAAATTTCCACGATCCAAATAAAACAATTTTATTTATGTGTATATCTACAAATTTACCTACTAGAGTTTATTTTTCTCACAAAATACTATTGTATTAAAACTGTGTAATTTGAGTCTGTAAGCCTAATTCAAACTTCACAGCTATCAGCCTTCACTTACAAAATTAGTTATTTTCCTTTTAGTATACTTGTTGATTACTTTTTTATCCCACTATATTGAATTATGCCATTTTTTAACATCAATCACTCTGTTTTATACTTAATAAAATATAAAATAGCCAGAGCTATACTATATTTTTATCTACTGCCTTTTATCAACAATGTGAACTCATTTTAATCATTCTACATTCCATATCAGATGGTCCACCTTCACAAAGGCATTGGATTTCCATATTGTCCTACAAACACTTATTTTTCTATCTTTCATAAACACAATTATTTATATACCTAATCATTTTTTTAAATTCTTGTTTACTTTACAATTTATATCATAATTTTAATTTAACCTGTTTTGTTACAGTGTAACCTTTCCACTTATTTCAGCCAGTTCTTCTGTTTGTTTCGCTGTTTTTTACAATTTCACAATACTAACACATGTGAAAACTTATAACACAACCACTTTCTTTATATTTGTTTTATTTAACTGACGATTTAAAGCTTATTTGACTTCCATTAACTGACTGTTACATTTTTACTTCATAAAACTCGATGATTTTTTAGATATCCTCCGTTATCCACCCAAAATGATTCAATCACATTTCTAACACGTCTTTCACCATTGAATGCCAGATTGAGAAGAAACAGGACTATCCCAGCAGACTTCCTCCTTTGCATAGAGAGGCCATCTTAATCACCTATTCAATCTACATTCTATGTTATGACACTTTTTTCTGTTGTTTGATGTTTATATTATGTTATTATTTTTTAAATTTAAAGAATGTATTATTATTGTTTGTTTTAATTTTAATTCTTTTGTAACTTTTTAAATTGTTTGTTATCACTCAAATAGTTTATATATCACTCTTGTTGCATAAAGACACTTTCACTGTTCGTATATGTATGTATGATTCACTATGTTATATAAAATTTATATCTGCCTTTACAATTTTGTTTTTTAAATTTATTTCTGCCTTTTTATTATTAAATGATTGTTATTTACTTTACTTTGTTTAAATTATTTATTTCCTTCTTGCGTCTGTTTTTATATATATGAAAATTGTTGCGTCTTATATTTTTTATATGCATAATATGATGCTTACTATATATTTTACTTTAACCAAATTATCTTCTCGTCTGCATTGGCCATGTATGTTACAAATTGAAACTCTGTAGTTTCTGTAACTTTAAACCAAATGAGGTGTAGTTGCAAGTTATTAATTGATCATGCATCAACTAAGGATTGTCACTGAAATGCATCTAACTACAGCAACCAAAATTTGTGGAGAAATTTTGTTTATTATTTTTAGAAATATAATTTCTAAATTGTATGAATATATATGAAATCTTGAATACTTCAGAATTTAATACACATAGGCTTTTTAAATATATTGATTAATTACTTTTAATTCCAGGTCCGGTATGGATCACCAACAAGTTGGGCGGTCGGCAGAAATAATGGCCAAGGAAGTCGTGAGTTATGTTTGTATGACTCAGATGTGGGATCAGATTCAAGTTGTGACCTTGGTGATGATTTTTCTATACAGTCCGAAGACAGCAGAACAGGAATGGGTCGAGGTTTACGCATTACATTTAAAAGTGATTATTTAGCAGAGGCTGTAGACGATGAAAGTGATGATGAAGACACATCTAGTGAAGAAGCTGATTGGAAATGGGAACAAGATACTGTTAATGTTTTAGAAGTAAATATTTATACCAAAATCCCTTATTAAAAAATCTCTTTGTAATATTTAAAAAAATATGAGTGATATGAGTATAATTAGGCTTAAATGTACTTTGACAGTTTTGTCCTCCTGGGCCCTATTCCACAAAACTATGATACTAATAATTTACTTGTTACAAGTTACTTGTTTTATTAATATGGTCTAACATTATAATGTTCCTCAAAACAGCTGGCTTCCCTTGTAGCTTTTACTAATGATGTAAATCTTAGTAAAGTGTCTGCCATCTTATTTGTTTATTATTGTTATTATTGGCTTAATAATTAAAAGAGGTTAAGATATCATTGCTTCAAGAATATTAAAAGGAAAAAATTTATTTTATTCTTTAGTTTCAATCACAAACTGACCTAGGAAGAATTTCAGCATATTTGATGTTTATAATATTATTTCATTTCTTAAAATAAAATATTTAATTTACTAGTCACTTAATTTTAAAATACAATTTTGAAGTGGTGTTTTGGCCTACATTTATCCCTCCAAGTGCTACTCTCGCACTGTGCGATCTGTTCAGACCATTTTAAAGTGCTAGCGTCGCACAGTGCGACAATTCGTAAAATCAATATAGAGCTAATAGTTACCGGATAAACTTTTACTTCACTATAAAGTTTTTACACCTTTATAAAATATTGTACTTTTATTAACTAAACCATGTATAATTAGAAATAATACCCAGATTTACAATAATACTTATGACTTTTCATATGGGGTTCTTTGCTGTTTCAACTTTATCGTATTACAAAATACAATTGCTTCGAGCACAGTTTTTACAAATTGACTTTATAATATAAATTCTAGCTTATGCTTTATTTGAGAACTCTGTATCTGGGGTCTTAAGATTTGTGGTTGTTAAATATTCAAGTGTTTAAATTTATATATACAAAATTATTATTATTATACATTAACAATCCTACAAGCTATGAATATCAAGTTCAAATCTTCATTAAGGTTCAATTTACTTTACAGTTTGTGAAAATACTTTAATTTAGGCAAGTAAGTTCTAATTTCAAAATGTTAGTTGGATTAGTATTACCTCTCTTTCTGCAGGTTTCTTTTAAATTTATCTTACTATACTTTTATACTTGGGACATCTTCTTCTGAGGATTTATATTTAATTCTTTTATTTATTTCAAATTATTATTCCTTTATAATTATAAGATATATGCACCAGGACAATGTTACATCATCAATCTTCAATTAATTGGTAAGTGTTAATTAAAATTTTTAGGCCTCCCGCCCGCTATAATGGTGTATGCCTGTCTGTAGTATATTTGCTTTGGCTCATCACCGTGATGGCATTGAGTTTGAAAAGATAATTTTACAAAAATGTTTTTATGTCCACAGAAATGTCTAATCTTGTTCTAATATCACTTTTTACTTATTATTTACAATCAAATTTGTTTATTACGTTGTAACTTAATTTTATTTCACGTAAACTTTATATCCGTTATATCCCGCCAATTCTATTTATCGTTCTATCACTAAACATCTGTTACTTCGTGTCTGTGGTCCATAACAAACTGTACCATCAAAATATACTCAACTTCTGTCATTTGTTTTCACTTCTGCACTTTTAATAAATTGTCTTACACTTTTAATAAACTTTACTTTCAGTATATTAGTTTCTTTTAAATAATAAATAATTTACAATATTGGGATTTATTCCTATACTAATTTTCCTATGAAATACACTGTCATACAAAAACAATTAAATGATTCTTACGCCTTAATTTAGGTTATAATCGTTTATAAGCTGTGATTTACAATTGGGTCAGTTAAATTTCTAAATTCCAAAGTTTTAAGTAATTTGTCATTTTTAAATAAAATTTTGAGGTTATTTTGTCGAGGCTATTACAAATATTACATGTCATTGTACTTTTAAACCACAAATCTTATGAAAATGCTATATCACATAGAATAAAAGTAAATTGAATTCTCTATCTAGTAGGTAGTGCGAGTTTGTCTTCGTTTAAAGGAAACAAATAGCAGAAGACAATATTGTGGTTTGATTACGTTTGTGTAAACTACACAGTTGTATCTCTTCAAGCTTATTGCGAGTTTGGTTAGTGTTTGATTATATTTTTAGAGAATAGTTTATTTTAGCTAGATTATAGGGAATCAGTTTATTTTATTTGACTATAGGTTATTATTACAATGAGTGAACTAAACTGTTCAAAAGCGATTTGGGAAGCTCTATAAGTGCCTTATTTTGTATGAATATGTTTAAAAGACAAAAAACATAAGTAATATATTTTCAATGTATTTTCAGGATTTTTCAATCAGCCTGGTACTTAGAAATTTTTAAATTTCTAAAAATATTATGAATACTTTCAAATAATATAAACAAATGATTGAAAAAACATGAAATGTGACATGCTTAGATATTTTTACTTGTAAGTGTTTTTTTTTATTCTTCTAAGTGTCTATTGTTGCACATATTTGCGTTTATAATACAATTTTAAACGTTTTGTTTATCTTGAAATTTTAGTTCAGTGAATTTAGTGAATGTGGAATAGCCTCTAAAGTTAAAAATTTTTGTGAAATTTAATTTCTATTGTGATTTATCATCCATTCTACTTCTACCGGATAGTGGAAAGTAAATAAAACTATTACTATATTATTCTTTGGTATTTTCTCAACACTTTGATATATAAAAACTAATAAGTCATATATAAATCCAAATTTGTATTTATTATGAATTTTCCAAAATATGTTTGCTCGGTGCCCTAAAAATGCTAAGCACTTTAAAGTGAATTGATTAGCACTTGGAGGGTTAATTAACACGTGGTAAGTTTACTATTATTATCAAAGGCAAATAAGCCCACTTCTCTTTACTATTTCTATCCAAGTTTAGGCTGAAAAACATTATAATAGAAAATTAAAAACAATTAAATTTATTAAAAACCAATCCAAAAAAATAATTTTTAAATTTATTAAATTTTTTAATTTAATTTTTACATATATGTACGTAGAACAAAGATGCAAGCGTTTAAGTTAAAAATTTGTTGTAAATGAAGAAATTTAGGTAAAATATCATAAAGAAACTACATTTTTGCGAAGCGCTCTTTTACTGTACAGAAGGAGAATTAATTAAATTTTATTCAAAATGTTTCTTAAGAAATTAATGAAAATATTAATTTGAATATAAGAATCATATTAAGTTCAAACAATATGTTTTTAGTAATTACAAATATGTTTATAAGACCTCCAAAGTGGCAAATTTTTCATTATTATTTTTAAATAAATGATTGATGCTATTATTATTAAAAAAACTAACATTTTTACAGAATGAAGTTGAGCTTGAAATTGAAAGATTTAACAAAGCAACGGACGTACATAGAGAGCACATCTTATCTAGTGGAATGGTGGTGTTTCATGGCTCTCCATTTGTTATTAACCGAGAAACATCTAAATCAGGAACAGAAGTCAACACCGAACATCACATGTTGGATTTTTCTTTGACAGGATATGAAATGCCCGTTGAGCTCAGATCTTGTTTGAATAGCAGTAATTGTTCACAGCTTGCAGAAGTAATTGCAGTAAATGAGTCATCGCCCTTGTCTTCTGATGATGAAGATTGTGGTATGTCTAAACAAGAACATAAATCTCAATTTTGCTGAGTTTGATCCTGCAGTGTTAAATTATTTTCAGACTATAATGACTGCTAAGTTTCTTCTTAGTCAAATATACCAGAGAAGTATGAGTTTCCCTTGCATGCCAATCATTCGGTACCACTAGCCGTTTGTAAAGTTTTACCAAAATGATAATAACATTAATATAATTTAGTCAATACAGTGAAACTCGATTTTATACGTCTTAGGAGAAAACCAAAAAAGTGTAAAATGTGGGAAATGCGTGTTAAAATTGTTATTTACCTATATATTAATATCCATGCAATTAACTAGTTAACAGACTAGAACAAAAATGTAAAAAAAAGAACCAAGACATTTTGCTTATAGTCCCAGTCTAACAAATAAAACAATAGAAAGTAATGAAAAACCTAGCAGGTAGGCTCCTTCTAATCTTTTTAATTTGCATGACTCAATCGATTATCAAGGGATCAAATCAATGATAACGCCTATGCTTTACACAAACATTTTCTATTCGCACAATAACCTAAACAAATTAGATTAAAGGTATGCAAATATTTTTGTCCAATCTGAATACCAGGCATCTACTAAAATTCTGATGTTAAAATTTGTTACTTTTTGGTTGCCTTTTATTTAGCTTTTCTTTTGACAATTTAGTTATTGTCGGCATCCTAAATTTATGCAAATTTAATGAACAACCGGTGTTAAACTATTATCTAAAATACAATAATAGTGAATGCCCGCGAAAGAAATGAACGTCCAAACACAATTAGCGCTAATACCATGAACTGCAGACATTAAAATGCAATTTAAAATACCGTAGTGAATGTTCACGAAAGATAACGACACCCGAATACAACTAGGAAAAATGTATGAAATATCAGTGATAAAATTAAGTTTAAGTTTCACAGTGAATGTCCAGAAAAGAAATCAACATCCGAATACCATTTGCGCCATTTTTATGAACGTTCGGTGATAAAATATTAATTAAAATACAATGGCGAATGTCCGCAAAAGAATATTATTTGATGTCCGAATATTATTTGTGCTAATTTTATAAAACACCGGTGTTAAAATTAAATTTAATATACAACACCGAATATCCACAAAAGTAAACAACGCTTGAAAGTAATTTTATCTAGTTTCTATGAAATAGCGGCATAAAAATGTAATTTAAAATACTACTGCGTAATCAATACTGAAAATAAGCAATTTGAAAGGGGTCATGGTGAATTAAGTGCAACGCATGATAGAAGAGCCTTGCTGTTGCATTTTGTTAATAATTCAGGCGCTTGCACCGTTATTTATTCTTTGATGTATTACTAGAAAGGATAGTTGCTCTTAAAAAATTCCAATTTTTCCTTTGCACAACTCTTGCACTATCAACAATTATTTACTCTCAAAACTTTCAGCTTGCATTTTTGTAAAAATTTTGCACCCTAGGCTTGTGCCTAAGTACCTAGAGGGAAATACTGCATAATATTGATAAACCCGTATTGTTCTGACTAATATGAAATGGGAAATTAACTGCAAAAGCCAACAGTTGTTGAATCAAGAATAGACTATTTTTAAACTATTACTTTTTATTAATAGTATGTAAATAACATATTTATATTTATTATTACCATTTTTTTACAAAGATAATAATTTTCATTGATAGAATACTTATTTCTTACACTTAAGGTAAATTAAAATGTGAAACTGTTTGAATTGGAGGAGTAATATTTAGACGATAAACTATATTTCTTAAAAACTATAATCTTAATAATTTATTTATATAATTTGTTACTGTAATTTTGTTGAACTAGAATACTTTTCCTACATCAAAAGTAGGCTTGTTTGTTGCAATACATAAGGTATGTTAATTTAATTTAACACAGTACTATGAAAGGCTAAAATAAAGTAATTTCTTTCCAGAAAACAAATTCTTCTGCTTTGATGAGCAACCTGACTTAATAGGTCATCCTGGACCTAGTCCAAGTGTCTTATTACAAGCACTTACCATGTCAAATGCTAATGATGGGATCAATTTGGAGAGGTTAGAAACTATTGGTGATTCATTCTTGAAATATGCAATCACTACTTATCTGTATTGCACTTACGAATCTGTTCATGAAGGGAAGCTGAGTCATTTGAGATCAAAACAGGTAATCATGCTGCTATTACTGTCTTTCGTAACGTTTTCCTTTTCTTTTTTCTAGTGAATCTATTTTTTAATTATACATTTTTGTTATTGCATCACCTTTCCAAAGACTTAAAGACCTTTACCTAATTTAATAATATTAGGTATGAATAGTCTGACAGGGCACTCTTTCAATAATTAAGTAATACAAAATTTAACAGTATCTGTTGGAATTAATCAAATATTAAGTAGTGCTTATGTACTCCAATCTCAAGGTTTAACTGAAAAATTTAATGACACACTTACCTTCATGATATCACTACATCCACAAAAACTAAATGAATGGTCAAAGTTTTCTAGACAAAGTTATATACTGTTACAACTCCACAAAACAAACTGGCACAAGTGGCTATAAATTCAAAATGTATTTATTGGTAAATCCACTTTTAAACAGACTAACATCATATCGTTTATTTACTTACAAGATATGCATAGCAGATGTTATTTTGTGAGATGTTCATAATATAATACTTCTACATACTCTTCAGAACTTGTTGATAGTTTCACAATGCCATCGATGTCTCACTTATTGAAAATTATCCAAAATTTTACTAGTTTTTAACTTGTCAACCACAAGAGAACACAACCATCGCATTATTCACCTTGAATCCAAAGTTGCAATCTCCCCTAGTTGTCCCTTAGTTCCCTTTCTTTACGACTACAACGTAATCCACTGCTTCCCTTATCTTGATAGCAATACTCCATACATACATAGTTTGAACTCAAACCAAATAGTATACAATTCTACAACAAAATAGACACTGATGTGTAGAACTTGTCTTCTTTTCATTATATTACAACCAAACCCCCTTAAAATTATTTATAAAAATCAGCACATTGTAGTATAAAGAAAACAGCATAGTGTTGGTAGTCACCTTTATGCCATCCAGAATTTTCTATCTTCTGCAACACTTTGCCTTACTCCAGCTAAATAGTTCACATCATTACACTTTAATTTTAACTGACTGCCAGACCGCTTCATTATTTCCCTATTTTATTGAATTTGCTCTTTAGCTATCTTTTTTCCTCGTCAGTGACAATTTTTTTCTGTCTACTATCGTGATTACTAATTATTTGCAAATTGCATATTAAACGATTTGTACTCTGAATTCCCACCAATTATTTCCTTTCTCCAAAACTTACGTGGCAACATGATTGCAAGATTTGAGTAAGCATGTGAGACTTAATATGCTTACACAATTATGCTATGGGTTATTAATCTCAGGTGTTTTTAATTCACAACTTTTATCACAGACATTATATTATGCTTAGTACAGAGGAATGAATGTACTTTTTTCTGTCATGTATTTTATAGACATCCTTTTTTCTGTCATGTCTTATATTTTTTATCTGAATGAAGCGGTTTCATGACGTTTTTCTTCTCAATTATTGATACAGATTGTTTATTAGTCCAATGATAAAAGCGGGAAACCGACAAACCAATAGTTTTGTGAAGTGAAATCTCTTGTTTTATTTCCGCTTACCAACAAATCTTTAAATAAACAACACTCTGATCTATTTGGGCCTTGTTTTCATCCCAAAGAATAGTAAGTCTTTAAACAATAAATTCTTCAACACAATCGTCTAAATTTTTACGAATTGGTGAATGAGGGAAGAAAGTACCTGGTTATCAAGGCTGAATGTTCGATTGATCGAGAATCTACTGTATATTGTGTGAAGGTTAAGAGTAGTTACTTTTCAATTGCAAACACTTATAGGAATCTCACAGACCTCACGCTATCAGTTTTGTGAAGAGTGTATACCCTATCAGTTAAGGGTAAATTAATTTTGCTATAGTTTTTAAACAATTTATAATGAGTTTTAAATAATAAATTTACTGTCAAATAAAATATATCAACCAAAACTCAGATGTAAAATTTTCAACTTTAAAGCCAAAGATGGAGTAATAATTCTTTCTTTGACCCAACAAGTTTTAATTTGAATCTTGAACAATTAAAAACATAATTCTTTTGAAAGTACTATAATATTATATATGTAATAACAATTGTTCAAAACATGTTTAGGTGAGCAACTTGAATTTATATAGATTGGGTAAACGTAAAGTATTTGGGGAAAGTATGATAGCAACAAAATTTGAACCTCATGACAACTGGTTACCTCCTTGCTATCTAGTACCAAAGGAACTGGAACGTGCATTAATAGAAGCGGGTCTTCCTGCTTGTCAATGGAACCAAGCAGATTTACCAGGATTGCGAGATTTGACACGAGATGAAATTACTACCATTGTGAAAGAAAGAGGAGAACAATTAGCCGGAGGATTAGATGAGATTACTTTTGATGAATTACCTTGTTTTGTTCCATACAATCTCATAACTCAGCACAGCATTCCAGATAAGAGCATTGCTGATTGTGTTGAAGCTTTGATTGGTAAGTATTTGGTGAGGTGACTTAATTTATTAATATTTATGTATTCTCTGCAGAAATTAGGGATGGATGAGTCAATACCAAATTTTTCGATTCTCGATACTGATATTTCGAAAAATCTATACCTGATTCTCAACGCTGACACCTATGTTGAGACTTTCCAGTTTAACTGAAAATAATTTCAAAGTTCAAACCATAATAGAAGATGAAATCTAACAAATTATACAGGGTGAGTTTTATGTCCTGGCACACCTGGTTATAATTTAAACGGCCTGAGATATCAATGTGAGACTTTGACCATACCTATTATAACATTTCTTTTATTTTTTTAGGTGGTTAAACTTTTTGCCCCCTATCTAAAGGGGGTCAACTTAAAATTTTCAAATGCAAACCCCCATCATGTGACCCCTCATTTTAAAGGGCATAAAAGAAGAAATCAAATGGCACAAACTAAAGGTCTCTATGTTGCCCATATCAAAAACTACAGCCATTCCAAAATACGGGTAAAGTACTTCCCAAAGTTATTTAAAAAAAAGTTTTCAACTCCTTACCTAATGCAAACATCATGGAAAGAATGAAAAGGTTCATTTAACAGAGTAAAATTTTTCTTTGCGAAGATTGGCTGATGTCGTGCTCCAAAGCAGTTCTTCTCGTTGATAAGTGGGGATTTTCAACAAAGAACTGCATAACATCTAATGATTTCTCTTCATCAATTGGCTTAGGTCTGTCTTTTACAGAATGTGTCTCATTAAACCGTTGAATAATTCTTGCCACCGTAAACCTCGTTATGGGATTGATTTGGTTTGGAAACTCCTCATTGAATAAGTCTGCTACTTCACTGTATGATCTCTTACAGTCCCCATAATCTCTCATCATTCACACAGTAATTCTTTCAAACTTAGAACCTTCCTTAATAGAAATAAAATAAGTAACACTATTCCCTGGAAGATGAAATTGAACTGAAATTGTTGATGGCAACCTAAGCTATGCAACTGTTGCTATGGCAACTGATAAAGTGCAAGTGAGTAGGACACAAGAGAAAGTCCTAAGTAGATTGTTGAAACTGGTAGTATAAGAATACGGGACATTCCAAAGCATGTTGACTTAATGTAACTAACAACAGAACAAGAAAATAAATTCTTTTACTATTGTAAATGGTATTTTACTCTGTTAAATGAGCCTTTTCATTCTTTCCATGATGTTAGAATTAGATAAGGAGTTGAAAACTTACTTTTTCAATAACTTTTGGAAGTACTTCGCCCGTATTTTGGAATGGCTGTAGTTTTTGATAGGGGCAACATAGATACCTTTAGTTTAAGACATTTTATCTCTTTTTTATGCCCTTTAAAATGAGGGGGTCACATGATGGGGATTTGCATTTGAAAATTTTAAGTTGCCCCCCCCCCCCCTTTACCCCCCTTTAGAATAGGGGCGCGAAATGTTTAACCACATAAAAAAGTAAAAGAAATGTTATAATAGGTATGGTCAAGGTCTCACATTGATATCTCAGGCCGTTTAAATTATATCCAGGTGTGCCAGGACATAAAACTCACTCTGTATATGATGGGTATTGGATTGATATTTGAAAAAGATGAGTCTTAATAAGAAAACTGAAAAAATTAGGGCCTACGGTAATTGATAAATGTTTTCACAATATATTATTGTATGTCTTACTATAATAGATTGTTCTATAACTGGCTTTCAAATAATTGTTGTATCCTACGACTTATTCATAAAGAGAATAAAGTAGCACCAAATACTTACATTGAAAATAGAGGAATCAAAATAATAAATACATTTCACTTTATCACAAACAGAAATATTAAAATGAAACATCATTATAAAGAAATGCTATTAAAACACTATACAAAGTATTGCATCTAGAATATTGGATATTTTCACTATCAATTTTAAAATGTTTCCAAACTTCTGAAGCCATTGCTAACCTAACATTAAAGTGAACTAAGAAGAACATAGGATTCGCTCAACGAAACTATCAAATTCAAAATCCAAAACAAAAGCATAACCAAAACAGAGTTACTTATTACATAAATTAATTTTTCAACGGACTGCAATGTATCATTCATAACCTTCAGTACACAATACATACTTGCCAGCTTTGAATTTTGCCAAAGATTTTTGCAACTTATTTTGAATCGTAACAATATTTTTTCAATAAAGTGAAAAACATGTAATATATTTGTGACTTTGTCATTGAAACTATATGTTTACTGTAGACTTATAGCAGTCGCTACAACATACTACTTTCTGCCTGATATGTTTACCAAATCTATTTCCCTTTGAGCCGATATTGGCAGCACCATGCAACCCCTAACAACACCGGTTGATTGGCCTTTAGATTCCAAAACCAGTCAACTGCTGATTGCCTAAACAGCTGTTAGCTGTAAGACTACGTGCAGACCTCTGCCTTGCAAACATAACATTTTTTTCATTGGATACCATTTTGCTTTACCGATGTCATGTTCAGATCGCTTTTGTAAAATTCGCTTTAAATGTCTGCAAAGTAAACTTGAGTATGTCTTGTAAAACACCTAGGTCGTGTTTTAATCCTACTGTGGACATGTTCTGATAAATACAGCCCAGCCAGGAGTCACCTAGATTGTCAGCTGGTTAATTAACTTTCTCCTACAACACCTTGGAGTTGCTAGTGTGCTGGAACACACTCAATTATTGTTCTTAATTAATAATTTGTTCTTGCTTCTAAGAAATATCGGCGGTAAAACTTAACTAAAAATACAACTGTTAAGGTTTGCAAAAATCTAATTTAGATGACACTTGTAAAATTCGGGAAAAGTGAAAATTATACATCGCTGTTTGCGGAAATGAATAACAAGTAATAAAAAGGCATTTCATCGGGACTCTCACAAAAAAACATAAATCACGGGTAACATAAATCCCAAAAATGTTTTATCCTATCTAAAACAAATATAATTAATTATGTAACATCCTCACATTTAACAAAGATATATTTTAAATCAAAGTCGACCATAAGTCAAATTAGTTATAGGAGAGCATTTTATGAAAGAGAGCTTGAGTAATCGATAGTTATATCAAAGACTGAACAGTATGCGTTCCAAAACCAACACAAACCGATAGTGTCGTGTAAAGACTAAAGTCCGTGCAATCTCGTATAATTCAACATCAAAAGACAAAAATTTCTAAAAATGACTAAATACCGTATGTAATCGATGAGCAGGATTGTGCAAAGATCGATATTTATAAACAATTCAGTGATTTGTCTATCAAAATATGGTAGAGCGAATAAATCAAGTGGTTAACTCTTTCCGTAAGAGGAACTAGAAGTGTACATCCACCTTGCTGATAAATCTTTCTCTGATATTGGTTTCCATAGAGTATGGACGTGTGAAGTATTATTCTTAAAGCCTTCATTAACTTTATTTCACAAGTAGTGAATTTATATTATAAATAATTTTAATCTACATTAGATAGTCACAACGACTTTCATCAACAACAGCAATGAAACGTAAATCGCAGTATTGAGACTGATTGCACTGATTTTAGTATTTACACAATTCTATCGGTTTGTTTTGGTTTTGGAACGCATACTTTTCATTCTTTAATTTAACTATCGATTACTCAAGCTCTCTTTTATAAAATGCTCTCCTTTAACTAATTTGACTTTGGTTTGTTAAATTTGAAGATGTTACAATTATTATACTTTAAATACTTTTGTAACCAATCTATAAAATAATTTGTTACTTTTTGTCACAGTAACACCCTAATTCTATAAATAGACACGGTAAGAAACAAATCCATAAGTGGTTGGCCTTGAGTCTACTTTACTTTCCAAATACAAATAATAGCCTGTGCATGAATAAAAATAAAAACAAGAAACAAAACAATTGCCTAAACATTTTACTGGGGAAAATGTCTACATACATCAAATAAGAATATTTTACATCTTTTTCTACTGATATTTATTGTTAAATGCTGAATTGAGTTAAAATACAGAGAATGTGATTACAAATACTGGAGATTATATTCATAATGAGGAGTCTTCGTCCTAAATGCAGTGTTTCCGACCTAAATATGGAAAACTGACAAGTCTGCACAATGATATAAACTGAGTAACTCTCGGTTTTGGTATCGAGTTTCGGCTGTCGATTCTCGATACCGATACTAAATATAAAGTATCAGTGGTAATGAGCATTGACCCATCCCTAGCAGAAATATATATGTAGTTAAAATTACATGCAGCAATTTTATTTTAGCTAGTATAGTACACACAACTTGATCTACAGTTTCATTCATTTATTTCTCTATAAATTATCATAGTCAGCTGAGAGCTATATAAATTAATGAAACTAAAAAGCCTAAGGCTACCAATAGAGATGTATAATAACCTATAATTCCACTACAAACACGATTTAGGCAAACAGCAATTCGAAATTAGAACAGAACAAGCCTTTATGTTTAGATATGTAACAACGACCATAATGTAAGTTATATTAATTGTAAGATAGTAACCATAATAAATACCTATTAGCTTAAATTAAATCAACTAATACACTCACTAAAATACACAACACAACACATTACCAATATACAAAAGCTATTTATTAAAACACTTTAGCAATATTATCAATCAGAATTTATTCGCTGAAACCAGGGTATATTGACCAACCAATTAATAATTTGAAATCAACCACTGCATTTAAAAAGTATCAAACCAAAGTCAAGGCAGATATATTTGTTTACATTTTACAAGATAGGGCAAGGGAGTGGGGACCACACTGAGAGATGCACGGACTCGCCTGCCGTGAACACAAATCTTGCATAAAAACAATATTTCGATTAGTTTAAGATAAAATTAGCATCATGAAATGAGTAAAGGGAATGTATATACGAAACAATAATCAAATTACATAATTTTTCCAAACACAAGTGTAAAACTAATCTCACACCCGAAACTCTTTATGATGCATCGAAGAAAAGAGAAGCCAATAACAAATCAGTGAAAAGTACACTTAGGAAGCCAAATCTGAGCGTTGCTTTACTTGTGTTAGCTTGGTATTGGAAATGTGCATTGAAGATATAAACCAAATCGATAAATATGCCAGTGCATTTCTAAGATCAAAACAATATTAAAACAATCTGAAACTATTATCAATTCAAATAATATAGACTGTGAACTTGCTAAATTCAATTCGGTGGCTGATATAACAAAAACTTTTCGTCCTGAACAATATATAAAATGTTCAACATTTCAACTAAAGACTAATCTACAATCCAAACACTGTCCAATCTTAATCTTTTTTTCTTTTAAATTCACTTTAGGAACGCATAATTAAAATAAAATTGTTTAAGGCAGCACGATAAACCTCCCCGAGACATTCAATAAAGTTGTAAATGAATTTTTAAATTTGATATGAACTATAATGCAACCAATTAACATACCTGTAATTTTATGTACCATATTTTGGATAATTTAAACTTTAATATTGTGTCATTGTATATTTGTGTAAAGTCTATTCTTTCAAACCAATGATAGTCATTAGTTAGTGCTCTACCTACTTAAAGTCATTACAGAAAATTGTATAACTATCAAATTTATAAAATCATCCAAAAGTAGAAATTAGTAGTACTCATGTAAGTTATGTTATACAAAACTTTGTTAAGTGTCATAACAAAAAAAATTGCATTAAATATTTAGAGGCAAAACAAACTATTGCTGCTACATAATCTGTAAGTTAACCTATTCTATTGTGGAGAACCTAAACACTTATTTCCTGAGGAACAGGATTTAATTAGCATAAGGTATTTAACTATGAACAAGCTATTGGTGTTTAAATAATAATAAGGATGTTCATTTTGTATTAACTTTTACATTTAGAGGCTACAAACTAATGCACATAGATTTTGTTTAACCATACAACTGTCGATCTTAATTTTTTGCAATGCCAAGGCATTTCAGTGTGTGTTGCAAGCATATTTTCAAAAATTTGCCAAATATAGTAATTATAAACTAATCCAAAAGTGTTTCATAGCTTTTCTGTACAGAAAGGTTCAAAGAATTCATACGTGCCAGTAAAAAATGTGATGTAAAAGTTACAAAGTTATTAGCTCAAGAAACAAAAAAATGTTCATTAACGAAAGGAAAAAGTTCAACTTTAGGCCTACATAAAAAGTCGTAAACATTTTTTGTAATTTTTTTCAGAATGTACAAAAGTTTTGTAATTTACTCCTAAATAGAACTGTATAAAAATATTTATCAATTTCAAACTTCTTATTTTGAATACACCAGTTTTTATTATGTTCTTACTAAAAAACTGCAAACAAAACTAGGCCTAGTTTAAATAGTAATTTAGGAATATATGGTTTCCCCAAAAATGAAATATTACAATAAAGTGTAGAGAATAAATCAACAAATTGAACTGTATAATTGTAAATTATTGTTTCATAAAAGTATTTTAATTACTTTTACTTGAATCACAAAATGAGATCAAATAAATAAACCTCTCGCGCATGAATCCTATACGAGGTTCCGTGTGAAAACCCGTTGGAACTGCCACTTCAGAAGCGTGAGAAAGCAGAGTTTTGAATTTCCCATTTGTCAGTATTTCTCAGCACTGTACGAACAAAACCGTTTGAGTAAATTTTGTTTGCTTTACACCAAACGAAAGATTGAACTTTGATCTAAAAATAGATATAAAAAAGTCTATACAAATATTTTGAATTGTAAGAGATATCTCGAATGCAAAATGTGCTGTTTTATTGGTTGAAAACTGTCCAATTGCAAGGGTTTTCAGAAACCTTTATATTTTTGAAACTATAAGAGTGACGTCTCATTGGAAGGCACTTTTAGAAAACTCAAATCTTTACGAATTCGAAGGTATCTTTATATTATTGTCAAAATATTCCTGTCGAGCGATATTGAGCTTTAGAGAAGTGACAAAGTTGAGTAATTTCATTGTGTTTTCATGAGCAGCAATACCTTTACAGAAAACTGCAATTTTAAAACGATGATTACATCTGTAAATATACGTTTTAGAACAAATTTGTAAATACAAAAATTAAAGTTTGAATTATTTCCTTTCCATCGGTTTTTGTTTTATTGTGATTGGATGATTTTTAGTGGGTGTACCAATACAAGTAGAAGTTGTCAATTGAGTAGTGCTAGACCCAGGCCAAACGTCACGAGTGGTCAAATGAGCAGTCTGACAGTTGTAGGTTAATGTTTTTATTTTCTGTCAGTTAGACTAATGAAGATGGAAAACATTTTGTGCATGTAAACCGAACGCCAGTATTAAGTTAGCTCTAACAGTCCAATTATAGCAAATTTGAATGACTGTGCTAATCATTTGACCACTTCCTCTGATACACATTAAAAAAAAAAGAAACTGTCCAGTAGTCTGTCTAATATGAAATTCCACTAGTTCTGAACTAAATAAGACTTATCTATTCATTAAGTTCTCAATTATAATCAAATCTTTATGAAACATTGACTGCAATTGACTCCTGCATATTTATGAGCTTTGTTTTCTTCAAATTTAGGTGCTTATTTGATCGATTGTGGTCCTCGAGGAGCTCTTCTTTTCATGTCTTGGCTAGGTATCCGTGTTTTACCTTTTGAAGAAATTACTGTAAAATCTGATTCAACTCACAAAAATCAAATTGGGAGTCTACAGCCAGGAGAAAATAATACTCAGGTAAATTTGAATCTATATTCAAAACTAATTTATTTATTAAGATTAAAGTACATACAATTTAGTCTGTGTCAAATGTGTGCATTTCCGTTTTCTTATTGCTGTCTAGGGGCAAGTGTCTTTTCATGAGCTCCTTGATAGATAGTGACTTTATTTTTTGGGGGAAAGGTTAGTACTTTCTTCCACCTACAATCCCCAATACAAAATTACAAACATTTATAACAAAACATTCTTAAAAATAAATAGCTCTTTAACAGACAAAAATAAATATATACAATTTATAAAAACATTAACAGTATCGGTAAATAATACTTACAGGTTAAATACTTATTACATTCATACATCTTAATAATAAACACTTCTAATGTACGCCTCAAACTGGGATGCATCATCCACAATAAATAAGACTTCAACAGCTTATGGGAGAGGCGTCAATTGCTTCGTTGTAAGTTGCAGAATAGGATTATCAATGGTGATAAGTTAAAATTTTACTCATAGATCCAAAATCAAGATAAAAATGGCCAAAATATTTAAATTCCTCATAGTAGAACTATACTAACAAAATTAATGTCAAATTCTACGTACTTTAATTTATAGGATGAACGCAAATATTGGAAAAATCTAGTTAGACACACATTGAGATATTAAAAAAACGTAGCACCCTCTGTAAAGGTCATTATGAATTCCTTCTAATTGGTTTTTATGATATATCAAAATACAGTAGAGTCTCGGAAATTCGAGTCTCGATAATCCGAGGTTCCGTGTAATTCGAGCCACAAATAGCACTGAATGTGACCATGTATTGTGCATTCTTTCATTCAGCTTGTAGGATACCGATCTTTAAATTTTTGTTTTCCAATGAATCTGTCAAGAGCGTTTGTACAATAAGTCGCCGGTATAAGTGCTTAACATTTTTTATAATGCCCTGATCCATTGGCTGTACAACTTAAGTCATGTTCGGGGGAAAAAAATAACCGTAACGTTGTTCATATAAGTGGGATAGAGTTATGCGCAGTACAAGTGTCAATAAACAATATGATTGTTTTGTTCTGTTTACAAAAGGTTTTGTCGAGAATTAACAACAGACAGAGATTGGGCAGAGCATCACTGCCAAACTACAGTATCGGTACCTATAGAGAATTCTCGGAAGGCAAAATTCTTGGAAACCGGTACCGTGTCTAGAATTACAATACGTGTACAAACACGCAAGTTCTGCCTACTATGTCCAGCCCCCTTTCTACCAGACAGTGACCTATTTATCCAGCAATCCCTTTCACTGCACAAGACAAGATTTATTTTTTGTGTTGAAAAAAAACTTCGAATTAAAGAAGTTGGCTTCGAATTATCCATAATTGTTTTACATTGATGTCATATAAAGTTCAAGGGGCCGAACCGAAACTTCGAATTAACGGTAATTTCGAATTGAAGATGTTCGAATTATCCAAGTTCTACTGTATATACAAAAATAACATCGAAAAAACTTTTCCCGGCATCTCAACGTATCCACCTGGCGTGACATCACACCCGTAAACGTTGCAGTGTAGTTACAAAAAACTATTTATAATTTCTTTAATAAGTAAGTTTCTATTTTGTACTGTGTATAAAATTACTTTTTTACCTCAGTGTTCATTATAAAATAGTGAATATTTAATAAAACTTACAGTAATTCATCTATGAACTAAAATACTTATAATTTGACACTAACTTTGTCAGTACAGTGCAACTATAAGGAATTTAAATAATTTGCCAGACACTTTGGCCTCCATCTTGATTTTGAATCTCTGAGCATAATTTCAACTTATCACCATTGATATTCTTATTCTGCAACTTATAACAAATGGATTGACACCTCGTCAAGGAGCCCATGGGACCCCATTTGTAACATTTGCCCTCTATTATTGGTAAGATATAAAACTCACTTAAAATGATTTAAATATACTTTATTTAAATTACTTTTATTAAAAAATATGTCTTCTATCTTAAAGTTTTTCTGGTTCCGTGGATTATACTTTGTATTGTACTTATAATGATTATGTCACATGGATTGACAGGTTTTTATAAAACAATTTCAGATATGTTATGGCTACCTGAAACCACCTCGATCTCCTTTACTTAGGCATATACCAAATGCAGACATGCAATTGAACTTGCTGCTGAATGGTTTCGATGTGTTTGAAAAGAAACTGAAATATCGGTTTGAAGACCGCAGTTACTTACTCCAGGCCATGACTCATGCTTCTTACAGCCCAAACCGTTTGACTGATTGCTACCAGAGACTAGAGTTTCTTGGAGATGCTGTACTTGGTATGTGAAAATGTTTTGAAATGAGGAAAGTGCCAGAGTAAGGAATGTAGATACTATTGACTAGTTGAGATCCCACCCTCCTCCGGTCTTAATATTATTTACTTATTTCTCCCATGCATCAATGACTACATATCAATAAGACGAACAGTTTAAATGAGTAGGATTCAGACCAAAAAAGTGAGTTTGCGCCATCAGTCGCTAGGAGCTCTCAGGGCGCGTTTTTCCGGCGGGTCAAATCAACACAGTTTTAATACATTTTGAACCTGACAATCTCAGAAATCAATCAAATTTGGCAGGGTGGTTGCCTTTATATAGATTAAGAAAAATACAAAATTTTATTAATTTATCTCTATTGGTTAGTGAGTTATAACTACATGAAATTCCGAAAAACGAGCCAAAAACGCATGTACTCGAAAACTTAAATTGTGCCTCCTACTTAAGATACAGAGCTGGAAAAGTGTCATTTTAAACTATTTTTCATGGCCGTTAATATGACATACAACACAATATAGTCTAAAAGGAAAATTATTTTTGCAAAATCAACTAAAATTTTTGATTTTGAATTTTTCAAAATGCACCTGTTCTAAAAATTAGAATTAACCTTTATATACTTATAAACATACTAGGGGAGACCCCTGCGTGCTCCGCACGCCAACCCCCAATGGAACCTTCTAAAAACAAATGTTATGTTTTATTTATAATAAAGTTGTATGATTAATAATAATAACCTCAAAATTAAGATGATAAATATTCAAATCAAATTATTTCTTATATTTCATAACAGCAGTTATAATAATGGTTAAAAGAACCAGCAAGGCTCATTTCTACATTTTAAAACCCTAACCTAAAATCTAGAAATACAAAAATAATTGCTTCAAATTTTGAAATCAGCTGTTAATGGAAATATTGGAACAAACAGCTATATTATCTGTTCTTTTATTTAATTTATTGCTATGGTAATAAATGTAAATACATGTGTTTATTTATCATTCTAGGCCTAACCTAAGAATTTTTTCCGCCTAAATTTACAAATATTGAAATAAAAAAAGGTTTTTATCGAAATGAATTTTAGCCTATGTTACTCAGGTAAAGTGTAGCTTTTTATCAGTAAAACTATTTTTTCAATCGGTTCAGTAGTGCCGGAGATTACCCCCTACATACAAACAAACAAATAGCTCTTTATGATATTAGTATAAATGTATGAAGGAGTTAATAGAACAGCCATACAACCTTCCAAAAATCACACTTATAAGGCTTCTCTATGTGTGTGTCAACGTGTATCTTTTATAGGTTAATAAGTAGCAGATTTTATTTAAAAATATCATTTACTTTAACTGTCATATTATTTTACAGAACAGCTGTTTTATGTTTTTAATGTATTTATTTAATACCAAATGTTTTAATGTAAACTGCAGAACAGCTGTTTTATGTTTTAAAATTCTCATGCATTTCTTATGGGGATATTTCGTTTTTCGGGGATCTCAAAAACCCCTTAGTTTTTAATTTTAGAAAATACTTATATTTTTCCCTCGTTCCTTGAATCGATACCTTTAATTTGACACCTCTCCCATCATCCTCCGATTTACCAAATTCCCACAGTTTTGAATCTAAAATTTTGCTTACAGAATTATATATAAGGATATTGTAAATTTAAACTTGGAATTAATATGGATTCTAATATAAAACTTTGTTCAGAAATAGGTTTGTATATTTTTCTCAGGAAAAAATTTACTTAAAATCTATAAAACTATATAACATTTACACATAATTAATTTTTTAAGTACAACTTGCCTTAAATCTATATTTACAAAAACATTTATGTAGGACTTTCATAATACTACAAATCATTTATGTAGTCATTATATGCTTTAACTGATTTACTTTTCTCTTGATCAGTGAGGTTGTAAATTCTTCCCGTTTTGGTCACTAGATTTACTTTACATAAGACATGACTTGCTGGAAGCCACGACACACTTGCCTAGAAGTAAAAGAAAATGAAGCTGGTGGGCCAGCTGGGTGTAAGAAAGAAACCTCTGATTTCCATGATTTGTTTTGTAATGCAGTTATTTTTTCAGTTGATGAATTATTTAAAAGTGAACCTTCAAGTGCCACAGCCTCGTCATCAGATGTCTCTTTGACACTATGAAAAGTTTTTTTTTCAACGCAAAATTGATTTTTTGAATTTTAGTTGAAGAATAAGTTTTAGATCTATCCAACTTATATCAATAGGTGACTCACCTAACTCATGGAGAGAAGCATTTAATGTATTCACTACTGCTACTGGCGATGTAAAATCTGGATCAGAGTTGCCAACCGCATTTAATGTAGCATTTCTGTTACTTCCCATTTTAAATAATTTAATATTAAAAATATAAAAATAAATCACAAGTTCTGCTATTTAACACTAACAAACCATATTTAAAAATTTTTAAAAGTAAATTTTGTTGCCTTAATCTAAATATTATTGTTATTTCAATTAAAAAATAAGACACTAAAGAGTCCAATGAAAATTTAAAGCTAAAGAATGCTTTTACTTTCACTCTCAAAACACACCAAGAGATCTCACCCACTGAGATCTGGAGAAGACTGGGACTGAAAGGCCATACACTAGGAGCACAGGCTTCTACAGGTACAGACATGCTGTGTGTTATCAGACTTCTATTGAGAATAATAATAACCTTTTCAAGTTCAAACATCTTATGTTGAGATTGATATAAAAATTATTTTTTTATAATTATTTAAATTTTGTTCTAATTTACTTTTTATTCAATTCTAAACTTGAAAGCATTACAATAAGAGAACTCAAATGTTTACAAAAATTGTTATTGACTTATTTATTATTCAGGATAAAACATTTATAATTACAGCTTGTATTACATTTAGAAGTACAATTAACTAAACAAAATAACACAATCTAATCTCTCTTTCTCGGGGGATATCTGGGTCTGGCTATAGTATATATATATTTAACCAACAAAGTTAACTATGCCAATGATCTATTCTAAATTTTCAATTAATTAAATTTTATAATCCGAAATATAAATTTTAAAAGTCCAAAGTTTCATACACAAATATTTATTTTAATTGTTTTACTGCAAACAGTTCTCCAAACGTTATTAAAATATCAGGTGGATATTACCTGTCCTTGTAGGCTTCATTACAATACCATTTCAACTTTTTAATTAATACAAAATAAGTTACTTCTTCTGAACCTAACTACAGCTTATTTTCTGGCTCAAATTTTCTTCTTGTAAGATTTATCTTCTCTGTTGTTATACTTTAATATTTGTTTTTAATATTTTACTTTTAAGCACCAACTCAAATATATATTTAACTGCCTTAAAATCAGCTTTAGTTCTATCTAAACTGTTTATATTTGGTGCCAAAAATTTTATGTTTTCATTCAGTTTGTCCCATATTGTAATACAAGGGTCATTCAATAAGTAACGAGACAAATTATTTTTGCACAAATACGGTTTATTGAATCAGTACAAAACTTTGGTTACTTTTCAACATAGTCCCGAGCAACACTTATACACTTGTCCCATCTTTCTGCTAATTTGAAAATGCCCTTGGCATAAAATTCTTTAGGTTGATCTCGAAGCCACTTTAGCACCTGATTTTTTACCTCTTCATTGGATTGAAAATGTATCCCTCGTAGACCATCTTTAAGGGGTCCAAAAAGATGGAAGTCTGATGGAGCGAGGTCGGGGCTGTAGGGGGGATGTGGAAGGATCTCCCATCCCAGTTTCTGAAGTTTTTCTTTCGTCAGCTGTGCCGTATGTGGACGGGCGTTGTCATGAAGCAAAATCACGCCTTCAGTTAAGAGCCCACGGCGTTTCGTTCGAATTGCAGGTCTTATCTTGTTTTCCAGCATGTCACTGTAGTACTGGCTGTTGATTGTTCTTTGGCCTTCAATAAAATCACAATTAATTGGCTCCTGAAAATCCCAGAATACTGTAAGCATGACTTTACCGGCAGATGGCTGGGTCTTGAATTTTTTTTGAATGGGAGAAATCGTATGCTTCCACTCAAGGCTCTGTCGTTTTGACTCTGGCTCATAGTGGTGGATCCATGTTTCATCACACGTTACAATTCTTTTGAAAAAACCTTCTCCTTCAGTCGAATATCGATTTTTCAACTGTTGACTGATTTGAAGCCGGGTTTCTTTGTGAGCTTCCGTGAGTTGTCCGGGCACCCATCTCGCACAGTTTTTTTTGTACTGCAGCTTGTTATGAATAATGTTATGGACAGTTCCAACACTCACGTATACTTTTTCACTTATCAGTTCAACGGTGATACGCCTATTGTGCCGAATTAACGCGTCAATCCGAGATTCGAGAGAGGAAGTCCCAACTTCGATCGGTCGTCCACTGCATTGCTCGTCAGAAACTTTTGTACGGCCACTTTGAAACTGTTCTACCCATTTGTAAACGTTCGAACGATTCAAACACCGTACACTTTTAACATTCTTTTGTGGATGTCACTACCTTTCTCACCTTCCGTGACTAAAAATCTGATCACAGCACGTTGTTCATCCACGGTGCAATTCTCGAGCGGACTTGCCATCGTTAAAAGAGTAAATTTGAGGTTATGTTTACAAAATATGATTGAACAGCTGATCAATTGTCATCGCAAGGTTGCCAACTTTATGTCCTGAAAGTTTTGTACAGATTCAATAAACCGTTTTTGAGCAATAATAATTTGTCTCGTTACTTATTGAATGCCCCTCGTACTTATTCGATTTGATATAATTGATGAATTATATATTGTTAAAATTGTTTTATTTATAACTTTGTTTAAATATCCATATTTATACATTTCTGTTTTTCACTCATGTCTTTCCGCTAACGATCGGATCACAAACATGGTTACCATATCAAAATATCAATTGACTTATGAGAACACATGTTTCACGCTAATCTTATCACACTAAAGTTAACTATTCAAATCTCAACCTATATTATTTACACTTTACAATATTTAGATTATTTAATACATACATAACTATTCCAATTCCATACTACAACTAATTACATTTTATAATCGTTTTCTCAATAAGAATAGTGAATATTGTTGTCATTAGGTTACTGAAATTAAATATTTTGCCTTTACATTTATTTTTTTGACAACGTAAGTATAGTTAACCCTTTGACCGCCATACCGTTTCGACTAGGGCGCTCCGAATACCGCCAAGCGAGACATTGCATTGAGCGCCAAGCCACTGTCGTGTGGGATTGTCTAATACCGCCAAGCCTATTTTCGGTATTTTGACGAACGTTTACATAAACCATTGTAGCTTAGCTAATATCAAAGCTAGAATAATGATTTTGGTCTCGTTTTGTTTGGAATTAAAAGTACTACAACGAAATTTACAAAAAATGGTATTAATTCCACTTTTACATGTGTACTATAACTGAAAAAGTAAAGGAAAACAAATATTTGTATACAATTTTTAAGTTTAGAGCCTAATAACTATGTAAAAAAAATATTTTTCCTCTAACCTTATACATTATGTTATTCCCTATTTTATTGAAAATAACTCCCGAAAATGTAAACAAAAATATTAACATTTAAATTATGTATTTGCGTTTTTTTTATGCAAAGCCCCGTTTTTTTGTTTGTTTTTTTTTAGTAGAGCCCTTCTTAGAGGATCACTCATTACTATTGTTGTAAGAAACAAGATTCACAGCTCTGAACTCATTAAACACTTACACAAAATGTGTCTCACTTTAGTGTAATAACAGAAATAATATGACAAAAACATTCAACAATCATAGAACTTTTGGGGAAAAAAAATTAATAATCATAGAACGACTCAGTAAAACTAGCGGGAAAGTATGCAGCCTATTTTCGGTATTTTATACGGTACATAAATATTTTATAAATAAATATGGATCCACAATCACAATACACATCCGGTAGATTTTCCTCCGTTCATTTGTTATGTAATTGACATTTAGTACCAAGATTGAATTTTTTTCCTTACGCAATAAAAAATGTACCGTATTTATTTATACCGGATTCATACATGTATTCATTTTGCACAGCTATACAAACTTTTAAAATAGACGTAAACTAAAAATATGTTGTTACAATATGAATGTTATCCTGTTTATAAGTTTAGAAAACATACAGGTTTAGGTTATAAAAGTGACTAAATAAACAAACTACTAAAAGCCGATTATAACGGCCGTGGCGCTGTTCAGACAAACTGCCGGAGCCGATCACGTCGGCCTATGGCGGTATTCAGACAACTTTTGAGAACCGATGTAATCGGCTGTGGCGGTATTGAGACAGTTAGTAAAAGCCGATTAGATCGGCCCTTGACGGTCAGAGGGTTAATATTATTATTATTAAAATTGTGTAAGTGTTAATTCTAATAATTTATGATGGTTAATCAAAGCTCCAAAAGTCCTGAATGTTCAGTTATCTACTAATTTGTTGAATTCCAATTTTGAGGTTAACCTAATTTAAAGGTTTGTTTACTAGCCTACATGGCTCTTTGATTATTTCATCGCTTTTTCACTATTCTTGTATGTTTTAACCAGAACCAGATATTTACAAATTACAAAATTGTTTAACTCCCTCTGCTACAATAAAAATGTTACATTTTATAAACTGGTTATAGATTTTCAAGTTTAATAAGATTCTTAAAAGTATTTTGTGCATTAAAATAATTTATTTTAAACTTTGCCAGAAAATTTCACTGTCAGGCAGATTTCAAAATAGATTTTTTATTTGAACCCATCATTATGATTCCAAGTTTAAATTTACAATATATGTTTATAAGTAGTATATAAAGGTTAATTCCAATTTCTTTTCAAATTTTTAAAACTGGCGCATTTTGAAAAATTCAAAATCTAAAATTTTAGTTGATATTGCAAAAATAATTTTCCTCTTAGACTAGATTGTATTGTATGTCGTAAAAATAAGAATAAACAAACAATATTTATATTTTAGGGGTTGTTTCATCCCTTAAGGACCAAATATATTAAAATCCTTTCTTAATGCGCCTTTAGCGCATATGAGCAATAATAAGTGTACCAAATTTCACGTTCTTAGGCGGTAGGGTTTTTGAGATATATAACAAACAATATTTATGGTGTTAGGGCTTTCTTAGTGCGCCTCTATAATGCCTATGAGCAATATTTGTACCAAATTTCACGATCCTAGATGGTATGATTTTTGAGATACTGTGATGAGTCAGTCAGTGGTATTTCGCTTATATATATAGACTAGCTGGCCCGATCCGGCTTTTACAGAGAGACAAATCAAAGTTAAATATGGGGATTTTTAGTAACTTTGACACTCCCAAACCCCCCCCCCCTAAAATTTCGAATTTTTTTAAAACCTTTCTTAGCAAGCACCTAGGGCCCTAGAGGAAGCTACATGCCAAATTTGGTGGTTTTTGAGATTTCGTCAGGGAGTGGTATTTGGATTATATATATATAGATATATATATTTGATTCATAATTTAAAAATTTGGATGAACCGGAACTAAAAACGACCCCCCAGATAGACTTTTGTAAACATTAAATGTGCATGAGCTCATTTTTCAATTTTTAAGTTTTAACGAAAACTAATATAGAATGCATAAATAATATAGTTCAAAGATCAATTATATAAGAAATCGTAGCTATGGGATATTTTCTTGTTTCCTTGATATTGTAAATAGCTTCCAATTTAATTAGTTACTTAAATATAAACATACAGTAGAGCGTCGATAATCCGAACGTCAATAATCCGAAACGTCAAAAATCCGAACTCGTTCTGAGGCAGCCCCTGCATAAAAATTTTGTTTTCGTTTTCGCAAATTCCAATTATTTGGTCGTTAAAAATTTCACAAAAATTTGTATTGCAGTTGACATTACTATCTCTTTCAAAACACTTCTTAATTCCTGCTCTCACACGCCCTCACAACAGACTGGCTGTCAGTATTTCACTGTCACGCTAAAAAGCTGCTTTAGCGCTAGCAGTATACATACAGAAAGTTCATTCATTTCTCTTCGTGTAATCATTATAACAGTGTGTCATACATACAGTAATGTAGTATACAGTATTTTTTATTTTTTTTGTGTTAACTATATCCATTTGAATTCTTTGTAATATCTTACAATTGGAATAATTTGTTTTCTTTATTAATTTGAATCAAGTTTGTTCGTTTTGAATCTTTTGGGAGAAATAAGTAATTAGTTAACTATAAACGAATAGTGATGTTATTATTTCATTTCAAAAATATTAAGAATTCAATCACTGAAAATATAGGTTATGTTGTAGGCTATTAAAGAGTTGCACTGATTTATTCAAACTAAACTCAAATTAACAGAAATTAATCAGTAAACAAAATTTTAGGAACAGTTAAGGAAGATAAAACTATCAACCCAGATAACCCATTTTCACAGTTTTCCCAAGTTTGACGGGCTGCAACTTGAAAATGAAAAGTGATATTTAAAACGGTTTTCACCATTATTTTTCTCATGAAATTTTACATTCAAGAGGGATTCCAAGATGGCGGACAACATTTTCAAACACAAATTTGAATACATTTTATTTGCACTCATATAATTTTATTATTTTCTGAAGAATAACATCGCTTGTTTGCAAAATATTTTGCCATACATGAACTTCCGGGACATCCGGTATATATTAGAAAGAGCAGTAGCATCATTTATATGACAAGTAATGGTAGTGCTGTAAATACAGGTGGGGTAAACATACTCCACTCTGCACATTAACTCAAGCTAGCATTTTTCTTGCCTGCTAATATTATTGACGTTTTAATGTTTTTAGTAAACAAATTTATAAAGGTTGTATTAACAATTATGTAAATCTTTATATGCAGTAAATAATTGTTTAAATTGAAATTAATTTTAAGTTAACTGTGACACAATTATTTTGCTGTAAATTTTAATTGTTTTTAAATAGTAGTGAAATGTAACGAAATTCTTAGATGATACTGTATTAATCATATGTATGTTGAGTGTCTTACAATTATTATTGTTACTCAGATTATTTGATAACCAGACATTTATATGAAGACAAACGACAACATTGTCCTGGTGCTCTGACAGATCTTCGCTCAGCTCTAGTAAATAATACAATTTTTGCATCTCTTGCCGTTCGCCATGGTTTTCATAAATTTTTTAGACACCTTTCCCCTGGTCTTGCTGAAGTAGTTGAACGATTTGTCCGCATTCAAGAAGAGAATTCACACACCATAAGTGAAGAGGTTAGTCTTTAGGCTTATAGTAATTAGGTAAATGCTACAATTTGTAAAAAATTTTAAATAATAGTTTTATTTTTTCCCATTTTGCCTTTCCAAATTTCTCAAAGCATCTTGTGAAGTAAATACAACTAACAAATATTGGGTTTTGTTGGTACTTCTTAAGAACATTAATTTACTTTATATATTGATATTACTTTTAAGTCATGCAGAGACGTTAAAACAACACATTTTCAAGATCAGCATAAGTTGAATAAGTGAACATAAATTATGAAAACACCAAGGCCAATTACAAGAAACTGAAGAATATGCCTAATGACTATGAATTTTGATAACATGGTTTGTAAAAGGAAAAATCTTACTAACTGTTCAACCTTGGACCAAAATATTCCTTTATACATCGGTTGTTATCTTCAAATCTTAACACTTGTATAAATATAATTAGTATATTTATAGTATTTAGTATATTTATAGTATTAACTATAAATGGTTTTTACAAGTTTACGCTAGTAATATGAGTAACATGGTTTCAACAGATGTACACGGTCATTATTATCTTAAATTTGGTTATGTTTATTCAGGTTAAGCATTTTCTCACAAATTTGTAACTGGTTTGGTTTAGGTTACTAGGAGGATTTTTACTTTAATTTCACATAGTTGCTATCAGAAGTTCCTTAAAATGCACTGGCAGCGAATGATCTAACCTTAATTGATTATTAATGTGTATAGATAATACTTTACACAATATAAAATTTGTTTATGTTTACGAACACAATATTAAAAAACAATTAGTAATTATCAATTAATAACAAATAAAACTAAAATAACCACATTTTCCAAGACTGTTATAGCCGATTCTAAATATACTATTTCTCTTATGTAGGAAGGAATAAGTCTTATAACAGTCCAAAAAGTTAATTAAAATGTTTTGTACATAGAATATATTTAATTAAGTTTTGAATGTGTAACAATTCAAAATATACTGTATTATAAAGAATTTAATTGAATAACTAAGAAAGAGAGAGTACTGCTGGAATCTCATTCAACTACAGGCGACATATTGTGACATATCCGATCCGGGTAACGAGAAAACATAGTAAAATACTTATATACATATAAAAGATGACACAATGAATGAGGGGTCTAGTAAAATGAGAGATACAAGATCTAGTAATCAATAGTGAGTAAATTGCAATTATATAAAAATAAATAAATAAAAGATGCAAAAACAAATAGATTTTAACAACTTTAATAAATAAATAAATAGCAGACTTTATCATTTAAAACTAAGAGCAGATTTAAACTTAAATTTATAAAAAAATACATCGTTTAGTAAAAGTGTGTTATATACTTGTATGAAATTGGAAGTGCATACAAAACAATCAGAACAGTGCGTATTAAAATAAAGTCTGAAACAGGATAAATTAAAATGACATAATGAACAGTTACAATGTATGTAAAATAATTAACAAAAAGAACTATATAACCTAATTATACAGGTCACATGTATTTGCAGTAAGTTAAAGGAGAGAACAAATTTGATATTGTTAGCGGTGCTAACTGAACGGCGATGAAAAGTGGAGAAGGCGTTGTACGACACCGATTAGCTGGAAAAACATGGCGTAGCATTGAGCTTATCAAAATTGTAGTCTCCGAGTTTTGATACAAATAATGAGTTATTTTTAAGTGAGAATAAGGCGATACGTTTCAAAGTTAAGTTTAACTAACATACAAAGTATGTACGCTTAGTCGTTGAATTTCGTCGGGTGATTTAAAACTATTCATGTGATAAAACAATGTGGCCATGTGCTTACGAAAGGACAGTACATTTTGAGAACTTCTTGTGACATGCAAGTATATAAAAATATATAAGTGAAAACCTAGGTACATCCTGAACTTCTTTAGACAATCTTTTGTAAATTTTAATATAGTAAAATATAGTAATTTTACAGTCTGCTCTTAAATTCAATTTTTTTATACATTCTAAATTAAATTGCGTCTCATTTTGATATTTTTTTATGTTATGAGTGTTATATTATAAAACCATGTTTTGTGTTCCATGTAACTTTAATGAATTTCTTCTCTTGTACAAATTTTTGAAATATGAGTGAGTAAAAAGTTTAGTTATTCGCCGCAATGTTTTAATTTTCATTATTTGCCACAAGTTCCATGTAGCGTGTACTTTCAGCTTAACGAAACACACACCGGATAGTTAAATTAAAGTAAATTTCTTATGTAAAAAGTGATATGCAAATTTCAGAAGGCATGACTCATATGAGATTATATCGGTGGGAAGGGTGTTTGCCGCGCATGGTGCAAAGTTGTGCAACATATACTTTGTGCTATGACGTAGGTGTGCTGTGTAAAGCAATGTAGTCACAGATGACGTCGTGTTGCATAGATGAATTATAGGTGAATTATAGGTACCCATATATATGTTTGCACGCTAGCGGCAGCATTTTAATTCCGATTTGGTACACACATTGGTTGTCTATGTCACTCGGAGGAGTTCCTTAACAAACAAAAAAACCAAAACCGAAAGCGCGGTTTTTTACCGGAAGTAACTATTTTTTTTAAGATTTTTCGTACGAGAATGAAACGTTTTTATTGTTTTATATAAAAAAAATAATATAAGGTACTATTCTGCACATTTTGTTTTTTTCACGACTTTTTAACTCACTTGGTTCCCCCAAAATCGATCAAAACGCAAACTACCATAGAAGTACTCGGTTAAAATCCACGTGGGTGATTTCACCGTGCGGGCATCTTCTGATCTGAAGCCGACGGCCGAGTTTGTACGCTGCGAGCGAAGCAGTTCATAACCCGAGGACGCAAGGTTGAGTTTCCGCTGCGAGTGGAACGAAGCAGCGCGTGACCCGTGAGTCGAAGCTGGAGGCTTAGGTGCAAACAAATTCTACTAATATATCTCGTACACTCAGCTTATTCAGCTCATTCGTGAGTAGATAAATTTCCCAAATTGTTGGTTGAAACTCTAAAACTTATAAACTTAATTTTGGAAATTCGCTCAACTCACGTCAGCGGTTCAGCTGCGTGGTTGAATTATTATTCCTTCCCTCAAATGGCGACATTTAATTTCCACATTATTTATGAATTTACCAACTGTCGTCTAAATTATATTTTCGTGCACCTTATCCGTTGTTTATTAAAAATTCATGTTTATCGCCGGTATGGTATATTTATATATAAAAACGCTCGGGAGTAGGGGTTTTCGCGGACATACCCTGTTGTATATTAAATTGCGTCTTAATGCCTGCGTTTCATAAAATTAGCTCAAATAAATTGTATTTTAAATAATATTTTAACATTGGTAGTTCATAAAATTTACACACATTGAATTCGAGCGCCGATTTCTTTTGCGGACATTCACTGTGGTAATTAAATTATATTTTATAACTGGTATTTCATACATTTTGCCTAATTGTATTCAGGCTTCGTTATCTTTCATAAAAATTCACTGTGTTATAAATTCAATTTCACCGATATTTGATAAAATTAGTGCTAATTGTGATCGGGCGTTAATTTCATCCATGGGTCATGTATTTTAAATAATATTTGAACACTGTTTTTATTAAATTGGACTAGCTTAATTGTATTTGAGCAACCATTTCGTATGCGGACATTCCTCCAAGTATTTTAAATAACGTTTCAACACTGGTAGGTAATTCATAGAATTTGCAAGACTAATTGTAGTCTATATTTGGGCATCTTATTAGATTTGTAGTTGGCAGCCTGTAGAATAGGCTAGGTCCTACGTCTTCAGTATATACATGTATGGTTCTAATGACAAAGTTACAAATGTACATTAGGCTACATACGTTTCTCACTAAGTTGAAAAAATATGTCTGTTAATCCTAGTTTAGGAAGCATTTTAATCGTGTTTTGGCTCATCTTCTGTAGAATTTTATGTAGAGTTCAAAAAACTTGAAAATTTTAAGTTTAAACTTGAAATAAAAAAAGTTGCAGTACTGCGGAACAGCGCCAGTAGGTGAGTCATTGTTTGCTTCCGGCCGGCTCGGCGAGAGGGTCGGGAGGGTGAGTTGAGGTCCTAGAATTCCTACTCTGGGTATCAATTCTGAAAGAACAGACTACAAGAAATGTTGTTGTGTATCCTAAACATTAAAATTTTATGTTTTATACACTTGTTATTTGTAGTGTAAATACAGTTTTCCAATCAAGAACTATATGGGTAGAGGACCAGGCATAGTATAAGGTTGACTAAATTGCGCAGTGCAAGCTATCTTTCACTTTCATCTTACTTCACCGTTTGTTTTGTTGTTTATATCTACCACAAAACATCATCACATTTTCTTTATAACTTCGGCTCGCATTAAAATGCCGAAGTATTGAAATCTTGTATTAATTTTTGTGTGTCTGTCTATTAACACGATATAATTATGCACTCACAAACGTTGTAAAAAAATCTTCGTAATTTTATTAGTACAAACTTTTGAAAATACAGTTTGGGGTAACGTTTTAAATGTTTTGGGGTACGGGAAACCCGATTATGACAGTTAAAAAATCGTCGCGCGTTGGAGTCACGTTTTTGGAGTCAATATTTTGAAAATACAGTGTGAGGTATAGTTTTAAATGTTTTTGGGTACGGGAAACCCGATTTGGACAGTTAAGAAGTCGTAGCGCGTCAGAGTCACGTTTTTGGTCACCTTTTCAAAATACAATGTGAGGTACCGTTTCAAATGTTTTTGGGTACGGGAAACCCGATTTTGACAGTTAAAAAGTCGTAGCGCGTCGGGGTCACGTTTTTGGAGTCAATATTTTAAAAATACAGTGTGGGGTATCGTTTTAACTGTTTTTGGGTACGGGAAACCGATTTTGACAGTTAAAAATTAGTAGCGCGACGGGGTCACGTTTTTGGAGTAAATATTTTGTAAATACAGTGTGAGGTATCGTTTTAAATGATTTTGGGTACGGGAAATCCCGATTTTGACAGTTAAAAAGTCGTAGTGCTTCGGTGTCACGTTTTTGGAGTCAATATTTTGAAAATACAGTGTGGGGTGTCATTTTAAATGTTTTTTGGTGCAGGAAACCCGATTTTGACAGTTAAAAAGTCGTAGCGCGTCAGAGTCACGTTTTTGCTCACCTTTTCAAAATACAGTGAGTGGTACCGTTTCAAATGTTTTT
>JAGFPH010000049.1:1300167-1319474 GCA_018207615.1 Philaenus spumarius
CTGTAGTATTTGGCACCATGTTAGTTAGTAATCCCAACGACTGTAAAACCAAATTGTTGAAGTGCATGGGGAAGATATGATGTGATTACACAATAGTTGTAGGATTGAAGTGAAACACCTTAATATATGTTAATACATGTATTTGTAGTTATTTAGAATATTTGGAAATTTTAATTGAAGGTATTGAAGAACTGAAACAGTTGTTTAATAGTTACAGGGAAAGTAATACATTAATATTTGGAGATATTAATCATGATATTCAAGAGTCAACTAACAGAAATAGGTTTTCATTGACAGCTTGGCAGCTCTTGATCTTTTTTTGCCTTAACCAAGAGGCACTCTGCCTGTTTCGACAATGTGATCACTAACTTAAGGGCTAATAAAGTTAAGTTCCATATTTTTTATCCTCATCTCTCTGAAGGCATTTTTCTAGAAATGCAAATTCAAAGTCAATTCAATTCTGTTCAGACATTCGAAACTATTTCACTTAGATTGTTTAGCGGTGAAAATATAATTATATAATCTTAGACGTAATCTCATAGATGTCAATTGGTACCAGATCATTGAGGGAGAAGTTAAGTTTGAGGACACTTTTAATTTGTTTCTTGACACACTTGTAGGTAATTTTGAGCCTTGCTGCCCTGGAATCACAAAACTAAAAAGAAATGTTTCACAACAGAAACAATATAATAATTGGTATTCTCCCTAACTAAAAAAATCTAAAAATACTAGTGTTATTGGCATATGACAAGTCTAAGACAGATTCAGCTTTTAAAATCACATACAATACGCTTAAGAAAAAGTATAGAAAAGAAATTTCTCTCGCTAAAACTAAAGCTAATGATGATTTAATTTTAAAATCTAAAATCAAATGTAGAACTGCTTGGAAAATGACTAGAACAAACAGTGGGAACAATAAGATTATATTTTATCTCACATCCCCATTGCTTTTGATGAGCTCAATGCTGGTTTTATTAACATTGAGTTTATTAAACATGTAATTATAATTTTTAATGATGATAAATTTAAATTTAATCTTAACCCTATGCCTGATGTTAATGCAGATTCTGTGCCTAGATTTTTGTGGAGAAAAGTCAAGCTAAAGAATATTCTTAAAATTGTGAGGGGAATGAGTTGTTCCAAAACTGAGGATTACTATAGCCTCTCTAATTATATTTTGAAAATCACAGTTGACACTTTCCTTCACGCCTTTTGTAAGCTAAGGGAGGGAACGTTTCGTACTGCTTTATTTAAAGAAAACTGTGACAATATCAATTTATAAAAAAATAGAACGAGCTGAAGTAGAGAACTGTCGCCCAATTTCTTTGGTATAATGTCTATCAAAAGTAATTAAAGCCATTTTGCACAGTCAACTGTGTAATCACTTTGAAACACATAATCTTATTAATAATGCTCAATTTGGTTTTAGGAGTGGCCTAAATACAACTAAAGCAGTTCAAGATATTGCATTTTTAGTCCTTGACTCTTTTGAGAATAAACTTTTATGTTAATGATACCATGATTGACCTGAGCAAAGCCTTTGATTCCATCATCATGCAACTCTTTTAAATAAATTAGAGTACTACATGATAGAGGATGTAGAATTGAAACTATTAAAGTCTTATCTTACAAAAATAGGGAGCAACTGGTATCTGTCAACAATCTAAGATCGGGGTTGATGAAGGTGGAAAATGGGGTTCCCCAGGTTTCTGTCCTTGGCCCATTTTTATTTGTAATATATATGAATGACCTACCAGGATCTCTGCCTTACAAATCAGTCCTTTATGCAGATGATACAACGTTGATTACAGCCAGTAGAAATTTATAAGATGTAAAAGCAATGACCAACACTTTGTTGGAAAGATCTGTACTCTGGTTTAATAAAAATTCACTTAAGCTCAATGTTAATAAAACAGAGCTCAATGTTAACTACTCTTCTCTGTGATCAATTAACAGAAAAATCAGAACAATGATCTAGTTAAATTGCTAGGTATACTTCAGGATAGTAGGCTGAATTGGGATCATCACAGAAACTATTTGTGTTCCAAACTATCTAGGGTGATCTTTTTACAGAAAAAACTCAAAACTTGTTTGGGAAAGAAAATTTTGTTGATGGCATATTTTATGCATTTTTCAATTCTCATTTAAATTACGGTTTAATACTCTGGGGAAATTCATTCAACGCAAAAAGAGTCTTTCTCTGGCAATGCTCAAGAGAGCTTTGTGCACAATGTTATGACTTGGTAAATTTACTTCTTGAAGAGAACATTTCATTGAATTGAAAATGTTAACCTTGCCTAGTATGTTTATTTTGCAAAATGACAGTAAAAATAAATATTTAAATATTTTCTAAAAACTTACAAAATAAGCAAAATGTGTGAAACCACAAAATAATCACTGGTCATATTTAGTAATTTTAATTAATAGGCATACCTAAAAATTACTTCTGACTCTTGTAGAATCCCCACTTGTTTTGTAATTACTAACGTATCAGAATAAGTATAACTGTAACAGTTAAAATGTCTTTATTCAAAATATTATTAATTTTTGTCGCAGAGCAATTCAGCACCAATGTTCCCAAATCACCAATACGAGAACTTCTGGAGATGGAACCAGAAACGGCTAAATTTGGGTAAATTATAAAATGAATTATAATGTCATTTATTATAGTTATATAAGTACAGTAGAACTTTGATTATCCAAGGTAATTGGGACCAGGCAGACCTCGGATAATACGGTAGGCCGTGAGAAAACAATTGAGGAAAGAGTTTCCGCATTATTTATGCCATTATAGGCTGACTTAGCGCCATACTTACTTCAAAATATATTTTATTTGGCTTTAAATAATATAGTTTTAAATAAACAAAGAAGGTTTGATAATGTACTCAAATGAAAGAAATTTGATAGTGTTAGCTACTGTAATAAAAACAAAAGAGACATTTACATTATTTATGAAAAGTACAAATTAAAATCCTTGAATTGCAAACATTTATATTTATAGAAACATACGTAAATAAAACACATTAAACACTTTTATAAAAGTCTTTCTTTGTCTTTTCACTTTTGCTTTCTACTCATAATTAAACTCTCATCACAAAGTTTAACACCGACTAAAAACAAAAGAACCAAATACAGTAGCTGGGGAAAAAAGCAACTTGTGGGAATACTTTATTTATTCCCACTTTATAAATAAAGTGACTTTCGTGACTTTTTTATTTTGAGTCATAAATGTGATGCCGCGATGAGGGGAGGGTATAAGAGGAACAACAAGACTGCTTCGTCATTCACTATATTTCCCGTCACCTAAACGTCACCCATACCGATGCGGCAAACTACAGTTTTGTATTCTTTCTGTTCAAACTAACACAAAAGTTTTTATTATAAATTTACTTATCGAGAAATCATCTCAAGCTATGAATTCATTGTTGAAATCAATAAATTCAGTTAACTTACATTTATTTGTAAGTTAACAGAATTCATTTTCACACTGATTTAAATAAAAACCCGAACCACAAAACAAGGAACAAAAACAATAACTAAACAACTAAATTGTAATTTATGTTTAATACGTTACCCTTATGTACATTTCGATGAGGATGATGACCCTTAAAACCCTCTGAGGAATGTCATCGAAATGTACATAAGGGTAACATATTAAACATAACTTACAATTTAGTTGTTTAGTTATTGTTTTTGTTTCTTGTTTTGTGGTTCGGGTTTTTATTTAAATCAGTGTGATTTTGTCGCCATAGTGCTCTTTTATTTGTGTAAAGAATTCATTTTGAAAAATCTTTTTTTTTTAATTTGTTTCGGATAATCGAGGTTCTGCTGTATATAGTTTTTTTCTCAATTTGTCATTTTTATTTTGCAGAAAACATTACAACATAAAGAAAAACACTTTTTGTTGTTACAAAATGGTAATCAAAAACCTATTGACTAATTTAAAATATCTTCCTACTTTCTAAAATTACCTAACAAATATAGTTTAAAAGATTATTAGTTTTTTTTTAACGCATTATCTGAAAGATATCAATTTGTATGCCTAATTAATATAGGCTGTTTTGTAGCAGGAAGCATAGGTGTAGAGAGTGCCAGCCTAGTCACTGGCGTTTGATATACTTATACGCTGTTCCCCCATCTTCATTATCCAACTGTCATAAACAAAAAATATTGTATACTGCACTATAATGAATAACATTTAATTATTTAAAAATTCATGTATAAATTTTAGTTTTTTATAATAAACTTCTAATAAAGTTAAACTTATATAATAGGAAACCTGAGAAATTGGCTGATGGAAGGCGAGTACGAGTGACCGTTGAAGTTTTTGGAAAAGGTGTTTTTAAAGGAATTGGACGTAATTACCGCATTGCTAAATGTACAGCAGCTAAATGTGCCCTTAAACAACTGAAGAAGCGTGGGTTATTAGCAAGGAAAATGAACGCAGGGCAAAGATGGTAATGAGAAACAAGTATGTAGGTACTTCTTTAAGTACTTCGACCTGTACTTAAAAATTTGTTTATTGCTTACATATTAACTCTCATTACAAAAGGTAACTTATTTAGGTACAATTTTATTAAAATCTGTAAATATGTAAATTTAATTTTAGGAATTGTTTATTTTATATTAGTAAATTTAGTTTAGATAATTTCAATCAAATAGATATTGAATCATATATAACCAAATGTATTAAGTCAAATTAATTTCATGTTGCTATTGAACTTTTACCACAAAATTAAAAACCTATATATGAAAATGTTACTTCACATAACATTTCTATTTTAAATTATTTAAACATTTTATTCCTATGTGCAAATATTGTTCTTTAAAAAAAGTTTTTCAAATATGACCTTAAGTTTGAATTTGGGATTCTCTGTTTGAAAGTTATAAAACTAGTTTGTCTAATATATAGGTTCAGTAAAATTTTGAAGTGATACTACAATAATTAATTATGCAATTTCTAGTTGTTTTATTTAAGTAACTAAGTACTGTAATTTATGTAAACATGTTTATGTTGTGAATTTATGTAATTTGCAAACATAGTTTATGAAATCAAATGCTTTGATTATAATCAGGAGCTTGTGATATGGTCAGAAATCATAAGGTTCTTTTAAGTATATTAAATTGAAAATTGCTTTGTTTGTCAATAGTGATATTTAGTAGTTATGCCACAAATTGTTGTCAGTTTATAAATGAGTAGAGTTTAAACTGATGAATTGATTTTGGTAAACAATGTCTATTGCCGATAATATTATGTCGTCTTGTAAATGTATTATTTTAAACATATGTTATGATTTATACAATTGAAAGAAAAGAACCAACTTAAATAGGTTTACAAATTTGATATGAGTTGAACAATTAATTATGAATACTGTGTGATGTGCTGAATAATGGCTCATTTTGTTCCTTAAGAGTGCCCTATTTATAAATATGTAGTATAAACAAACATTGTTTAAGTTAATTGTACTGTTGATCTGGTTTTAAAGAATGGCGGCTTACTTCGTTTCTTATAATTCTCCTATTTATAAAATTAGTATTTAATTGTTTTTTTTTATTCTGCTACTAAGAAATTTACATATTTACTGTTTTTCATTCATTAAGTCATTACATCCATTTTTAATCAATGCAATATTATACATTTTGGTGTAACAAACTAAAAGTAAATATATTTTTCACTATAAATCGGGTACTAATTGAGGATAGTTACATGCTTATAAGGATAAAATTGGAAAGAAAAGATGGCTAATTAGTTCAACAGATTTTACTTGAAGGTGTGATATTTTAATGTTAAAACTTTAATTTTTATTTGTTTATGATTATTATTTACCAAATTTATTTTAAAAGTGTGTTTGAATAGTTTGGTCTTAACCAAACTTTGATATCAAGTAAAATGAGTAAGAAGACTGCTAAATTGGTTACTAAGATTTTTGTTGTTATTCAAATCTAATTTACCATTTTTTTTATTAGAGATACTTTTTAGAATAGAAATAGTATATATTTTAGATATATGAAGTAAGTTATACCTAATATTCTTTTAAAGTTGTGTAGAAATTGCTAACTTTTAAACAAGACAAAGTTTACTTAGTAGTCTTCATTAGCACTCTGCCTTTAAAACAAATGCTATATTTGTTATGTTATATTCAATTCTATGTGTATTTTTCTTAACTAGAACAAGAGTAACTTCTTGCATTACTATAGATAATAGTTCATCAGTTTTTGAAGCGGACCTATTCACTATTAACTAAGTACTCAAATAATTAGTTATAGTCTTAAGGCTTACTTAACACTTGAAAACAATTATAGGGGGATTCACGCAACCTGTGCTAAATGCTTAATGTGTTATCATGCTAAACTGCTATTTGAATTTTGAGTGAAGGACCCCTTGTACTAATGTGCTAAAGTGTTATTTGCTAAAGTAAGGTTATCCTTGTTCAGGTTATAATAGTTTTGTGAGTTTGTGTGCTTGATCAAATAACTTTTAATTGAAATGCCAAAGACAAGTAGAAAGGAAAAGTCCTCCTCATTTAATTGTTCAAGTTGATTGAAAATAAAAACATCATTTTGATAATTAATCAATATATTTTTTATTTATTTTGTAAAACAGGATTTCTAATAACAAAAAATTTACAATAAAAATATGTCCAGGATAGCCTTGTGGCCTTGTCCCCTCCGAAGTTCCAGAAATTACTGACCTACCTGAAAAATAATAAATTGAAGAATATTAATACCCGAGTAATTTATTACTGGCATAATTAATATGAAATGGGTTAGTTCATAGGGGTTCTTTTTAGAAAATAGAAATTACTTTTATATTTATATATTACTGTACTCAGAACATTCTAAAGATTGATTTGGTGAATAGTTTATTACATTATTTTGATTACATCACTCTTTTGACAGTTCTTTAGACTGAAACTGTAATACCCTACACACTTTATAATTTGTGAATTATATTTTAGATAAAATTAGGCCTCATTTTCTGCATTTTTTTTAAACATATTTTGTGTTTTCGTGATCTAGGCTAAATTACTAAAGTTTAGAATATGCCTTTTTACCATATTCTCTAGTTTGTAAAAGAGATTTTTTCCCTACTTACTAAATAATGCATATATTACATTTTTGTGTATTTATAACAAGATTAGGCCTCTTTTTGGTTTCTTTTTGCTAACATATTTGTGCAAACAAAATCAAATATACAGAAATGTTCTCTGTACTTTTCTGAACACGAAAATACAAAAATGTACTTTACTAAAATGGTTTAGATAGGTGTTTAAATGAAAATGTATTCCAGTAGTAGAAATATCCAACTGCCAGATTGAGGGTTAACAAGAAAGTAAAAGAAAATTATCTCCTAATTTGTCGCATTCTTGGAAATTAAAGATAGGAGAAGATGTTTATTTTCCTTGCTCCATCATATCCCCGATTCCTTCCGAATTCTTTTCTTGGATTCAAAATTATTATTTTCCATCTGAAATAAAACAATTAGAGGAAAAACACAAAATTATAACAAACAACCTTTCTTGATTCTAGCTGAAAACCTCAAATTACCTTCCCCAAGGGTTTTATGACGTTAACACTGGTTTAGCAGACCCCAGAGCGTGCTAAAGTTCGAGTGTGCTGTCGACTCTAAATAGCACACTTCTGTAAAATGAGTTTCTCAATTTTAACACACTTAACACGTTTAGCATACTTAGCACAGGTTGCATGAATCCCCCTTATATATTTATATGAATGAAAATTCCAACTTGTTCATACTAGATTATACTTAGATTTCAACCACTTTAACAGTGACACCAGCATGAAGTTCTGTGTCATTGTCAAAGGGCTGTGTTGCGAGCCAGGTCTTCATCGCTGGAAAGAGCTGGTAATCGCTCGGTGCCAGATTCATACTGTATGTTGGATGATCAAACACTTCCCATCCAAAATCATCCAAGAGCTCTCGGGTTCGATTAGCCGTGTGTGGATGTGCATTGTCATGAAGGAAAAAAAAACTTTTGAGCTCAATTTCCACCGACGCTTGTTTTGTATCGCTCTCCTTAGTTTCTTATCAATGTTTCACAATACCTTTCTGAGTTAATTGTTGTGCCACGTTCAAGGAAATCAACCAGAAGCTCTCCCTCAGCATCCCAAAAGCCATAATATCTCTGGCTGACAATGTTTGCAAACATGTGACTCATTTTCTGGGAGAACTTGTGTGCCTCCATTCCACTCTCTTTCTGTGTTACAATTGACATGCTTTACTGAGCATGAGATAACATGAATCTCATCTCCCATTATGACACGATCGAGAAGTGCGTTACCGTCCTTGTCGTATGCATCGAGGAAATTCAGCGCATCAGCAAGACGCTGTTTTTTGTGGTCTTCCGACAAGATTTTTGTCACCCACTTGCACAAAACTTGTGATAACTAAGCTTCCCTGTTACAATTTCAAGCAAAATTTTTTGAAATTTGGGGAAATGAAGCGAGAGTTTCGTAAATCGGCGATTTTCACGAAGTTTGTCGTTGAAATTTTCATCATCAGTTACAAAGCTAGGCTGACCACTGCGATCCTCATCGTAAACATTGGAGCAGCCATTTTTAAACTGAATTCACCACTGCCTCACTCCACCTTCACTAATTATTTCATCTCCGTACACCTCACAAAGTTGCTGATGAATTTCAATTGGTTTTAGGTTTTTTTGCCAGTAAAAACTTAATCACTGAACGCAACTCATAACTCTTAGTATTTCTTATTGAAGCGCACACTTCAATAATTCACGACCAAAGTTGAAAAATCACAGTTCACATGCTGTGACAGCTTGATGTGTACTGACTGTGAATGCAGAAACCTGTTTACACCAAGATGGCGGCTCTAAACTCAATTATCACCTTGTTTGGCACAAACATTAATAAACCAATGGTTGAAATTTAAGGCAGCAAATTTTTAAAGAGACAGAATTGAAAAAAGCTTGTTCATCGTTTTGATTAGTCCCTCAAATTCGACTGTGTAGAAAATAGTTTAAGATTGACCCTTTCATCAATTTTTTTAATTTTTTTAGTTGGTTTAAAATTTTTAAATGTATTACTTTCTGGATGCCCTTGCATCATGAAACAAAACTTTATTTTACATCATATTATATTCCAGTGGATTCTATCATATATGGATACTAGGGATGGGTCGATTCTCGATTCCAAACGTCGATTCCACCGATTCTTGGCACTGGAATCGGTATCGAGTCGATTCCGAGCCCGGCCACCACTTATCTCTGCAAATATGTTCGTGTACACGATTGCCACGGCCGCCGATATTGCCGGGTTTATATTTCCTCTTTACATTCCAACTCCTCCGCTACCGGGGCTACTGCGAATGCGCTTTTATTACTGGACTGTACTCAAAATGTGGATTCGAAGTACTGTATTCTACAGTGCACAATTGTACAAAAGTACAATAGAGTAGCCATAACCGCTACTTTGAGCCGTTAGTAGCGATTACTTTGTGTATCTGCAAAGTAACGAATACAAAATACTGATTACAGTACTTCCGACACACCTCTACTACCTTTGTGCGCTTAGTTCGCATTTGATAGGTTATGGTATGAATGTTGTTTAAAGTTATAATTATGACATTTTAAACGAGGTTGATTACGAGTTTGTTACCTCATTGTGTTTGTGCGGTTGACTATAGTTTCTGTATTGTTTACGTAAATAGGGTTTTTCCGTGCGAGCATGATAGTTCCCGCGCAAGGCGTAGCCGAGTCCGGGACTTTCAAGCATGGAAAAATTTACCGGGCGAGTTACGTAAATATTTTTTCTATACTACACCGAAAAAGCAACATACTTAATCTTATAAACATACTTATTAAAAAAATAACTAAAACTTGTTTGATTTTTCTGTTAAATTTCCATTGACAAAATCAATCAGCTGTTTACATAAAACTGATATGTTTATTCTTATTTGTAAAATAAACTGAAGAACGGTAAAATCAATTTAATGTTTGTTGTTCCGAAAGCTATAAAACTATTTTATAGCTTTCGTACTTGGCTCCGTTCAGATAAATAAGTAAAACTTGTTTATAGCTATCGTACCAGGCTTCGTTCAGGTAAATAAGTCAAACTATTTTATAACTGTCGTACCTGGCTTCGTACAGGTAAATAAGTAAAACTTTTTTATAGCTGTCGTACCAGGCTTCGTTTAGGTAAACAAATATAATTTTTGTATAGCTTTTGTACCAGGCTTCGTACAGGTAAATAAGTAAATCTATTTATAGCTGTTGTAACTGGCTTTGTTCAGGTAAATATGTAAAACTTTTTATAGCTGTTCTACCTGGCTTCGTTAAATTACATAAGTAAAACTTGTTTATAGCTGTTGTACATGGCTTCGTTCAGGTAAATAAGTAAAACTGTGGATGAAATATTAAATACAAGTTGTGTTGTCCACGACCACAAAATTGTGCGGGTTGCCACTTGGACGGTTAAGCATTAAAATTACTGGGAATGCGATTACAATTTACCGAGAAAACCGGGAATTATGCGTGATTTTTTTGTCCCTTGGCTTTTCACCCTGGTCTATGCAGATAGAAAACAGCTATTTCGGTGCAGTATAATGAAAAAAAATATATATATATATACATTTTTTAATAAATCCAAATCAACAGTTGTATGTAAGTTCCTGTTAGTTCAGTAACAATAATAAAAAATAACATTAACGTCAAAAAACCATGCAGTTAAAATTAAAAAACAATGTTTATTTCCCTTTTCAATTTTATGGTCATTGGAATCGAGAATCGGGAATCAATTTCTTGGAATCGGAATCGATAAATTTGAGAATCGACCCATCCCTAATGGATACAAAACTATATGGATAGTTAAATTAAATGAGTTTGTAAACGAGGAAAAACAAATTAATCAGAAATTAAGAAAAGCTTTATAATTAAATTACAAATGGTTTTGTTGTACATGGATTGATTTTATATGTAGTTGTAGATGACTAACTCTTAACTTCAAAACTGAGAACTAAATATTAAGTTACATTTAGTTTTATGTTCAAACTAAACAAAAATTAAGTTTTGACTTTGATTCGGTCGACTAAATTAACGGTTGAGCTCTTTTTTTCAGTTCAGGTGATTTTGTCTTGGATAGTTTGGGTAGTTAATATTTTTTTCTGTGATAATATTTTGGAAATTGACCAATAAAAAAATAATTTTCAAGAAAAGAAATTTTATAATTTCAGTGAAATCTAATTAAAAGAAAACAACTCGGGCAGAACAAGCATGTTTTGTATGCCAAATCCAGTGCTCGCTACACACTCACAAAACTTTTAAATGTTATGTTTTACCCTGGTCTAAGCATAATCTTAAAACCAATGAATAAGCTTTTATTTTTTTTAAATAGGCCTATTCACAGCTATTAGATTTGTGAAACCTATTAATTAAGATCTACTGGTCGAATGTCAGTAAATTTGGTGACATTGAAATTTGTTTCTTGAATACATTAAAACATATTTATCAAAGAACTGACTACCAGCTAACTAACCTAATAGTTTGTAGATTCTTGAGTACTGACTATTCTACAGTGAAACATGTGATTTTGAAAAATAATTAGTTATTATTGGATCAAAAATATTGATGGCTCAGCTGTGGATTTAAAAGAAAAGAAAAATTTATTGATATTGCTTGAGTATAAATCAAAAATTTGTCTAAAAACTAAAGGTTTGTTTAAAACAAAAATTGTGTTAATTTGGACAAGATATGCCAAATTCATGGGAGGGACAAGTGCTTGTTACTAAGGAAGGTTGTAAGGAATCGTTTTTTAAAGCTTGATGAAGTATCTGGGTATAATTTACAATAGTTTAAGACAAATGCCTTTAATTTTGGCTTGTAGAAAAGACAAGGTGACTGTAAGAAATGAATTTTTGTTTAAATATATAGATGAGTTGTTTCCAATGTCCATAAACTTAAGTTCAGTTAATTTACTATTTAGTCTACAAGAAAACTTATTTTAAAGCTTTGTATTATTGTGTTTCAATGTAAATTCTTTTAAACAGCTGATCATAATTTATTAAAAATTTGAATATTTAACTTTAAGCAAGTCATCTGAGCTGAATATAAAATTTATTTTTCGTAACCCATGAAGTTTAAGTTGGTATTTAATTTATGTTATGTAAGATGTTCGTTATTTGTGTAAAGTGTAATGTAATGAGGTTTTAATAGTTATTATTTTAATTGAAATATTAAAAATTGTGTCCGTATAGTAATTATGGAGATGTAAAAAAGTTTGTATCTATTTAATTTTTATAAAATAGTAATTTTGTTTGTCAATTGTTAATTTTTTATTTAAAACATGTATGTTTTGTATTAAGCTTAATTTCTCATTAATTCAATTAATTAAACATAAAAGGTAAAACTGAACACTCTGCTTCCAATGTTTATGTATACAAGAAAAGATAAATGACTAAACATTGTCAAGTAAACATTCCTAGTAAAGCTATAATTAATTTAGAAATAATTCCACAACCAAGTCCAATAATGTTCTGCGTAAAATTGAACATTCTATAATGGAACATATTGAAGGATTTTACCCGACTAAATATTGAAATATGTTTACATCAAATGGTTTAAACAAATATGTCTATATATTTAGAAAAAATAATATTTAATAACTGAGGTAAATAAAATTATGCAAATCATTAAATTTGTACTTTATGTAATTATTATAATTATGAGTAGGCTTACTTACCTTATTGTTTTGCAGTGGAAACGTTGATAGAGTTATTTAGATTTTTGATAGCTTCTAAGTTCAGAAAAATTAATGTACCAATTTTTGAATTTATTATAACTGCAAATCATAATGATTGACTAATTATTTATCTATCTTCATTGAGATCACATGTGCAGAAAAGTTATTGATAAATAAAACTTCAATCCTTAAAACTTAATACAAACTGCATTCATCTCAGTGATTCCTTGTGATTGAAGATGGAGGTTGTGTTTCTCTGCATTTTTTCTTATCTCTTTGGTAACAAAATTATGCTCGTTGGTGACAGTATCAATGGGTATTCCATACAAAACTTTATTTTGAAACATCTGGCTCTAAGTTTTTCTACTTCATAATTTCACAGTTGCATTATGTACTATACCAGACTCAAACCTCTATTTATACAACAATAATGTTTTCTCCATTGACAGCTTTGAGTTAAGTACAGATTCCTCTACTTAATGTTTATCTTTTATTCCTTTTCATGAGCTCCTTCCACTTCAGTTAAGAGTCAAAGGTCAGACCTAAATATTTTGCTGTTTAGAAGATTATATAACCATTGATCTGACCATTGATTAGGATGAGCAACTTTCAAGTCCAAAAATAATAACATAAAGTCAAGAGCAGGACGGGTTAGATGAGCAGATATGATGGCATTTACGCACACTTGGGTAGATTTGGAAAGAGCTAGGCTACAAGTACATTTTTAATAAGAGTCTATTAAATTTAGAATTATAGTTCAATAACCTCAAAACAAAAACATATGTCAAATTCCAACGAACTGACAGTAAAGTTTAATAATTAAATTATCTTGAACCTGCATTACTCAAAACTCAGTGTTATAAGAAAGATATAAATTTATGAATATGTACGAAGCATATATTTTGGAATAATTTTTTACTTTTAAAATGATATTCAGTTTAAATGTACCAAGTTGTATTTGATGTTCAGATTTTGCTCAAAATAAGTATTAATCCCTTAACTCCACGCCATTTAAAAAAATGTACAGTCTATATTTTAAATAATTAGTATAAAAGCATACTTAACACCATGTAAAAAATAGAAATTACTGTACCAAGCAAAGCGCTGCCAAAACAGCTCATCAAGGGATTATAATAAATTTAATTATTCGTGGTATGTTCTAGACAAAAATGTTTCACGTTGTATATAATGATAAATAAATAGTGACAAAAAAGTTAAATAATTAATTGTAAATTATGCTATGCTATTATTTTTTGTTTGCCTAGACTGACTTTTCACCCAACTTCTTTCTTGATTATGTTTAAAATAATTATTGAAGCCTACAGTCTTTTCTTTCCTTGTAAATTATCAAATTGCAAACTTTTCTAGAGGTAGTAATCACACAAATCCAGTTTTGTTGTTAAATATAACTTTATATTATAAAATTAGGTATGTTTGTTTGCTAAATACTATTCATTCTTAACATATTAAATTAATCAAGTAAAAACATTGTTAGTATATCAATTGTTATTTACAAAATGTTCGTAATATCATACAGATATATTAGGTTATTTTTTTGTCTTATGTATTATTTATATGTGTATATGTATTTAGATTGCTCACTTAAATATAAATATTTATGTAGTTTTATGTAAAAAAATCTTACAAGCTTTTAAAATGCATATATATTTAGCAAAGCTGTAGGTCTAATTATTTGTATGAATCAATTTGAAAACTATTTTCTGTTATATTTTATCTAGGTATTAAATTGTAATAATTAAAACTACACACAATAATAGTATCATAACTTGTTTTCATATCTTTAAAATAATAATAACCCTTTCATTATTAGAATGGTCCTTTTTAAATATTCAATGACAGTTATTTCTAATCAGCCATTATAAAGTTTTACCTGGCTGTCTCCTTTGTCACATACAAAAAAATCATTGTACATTATTAAATAATATAAAATATTCACAAAAAAACATTGAAACTCAGTGAGTAGTTATATAATAATGTACTGTGAGTGTTTTACTAAGTGATAAAAAAAGACAAAGATTATTATCAATATTTGAGTGTTGGCAACCAAAAGTTATAGAAAATAATAAACTATTATAACTAAATCAAATTTGTTTTACACATTTTATTTTAAAAGTATTTTTATAATGGTTTATTATAAATTTAATTTTGAGTTTTAAGAAGTACAAGTACTGTTTAAATAATATATAATAAAACTATGATTTTATACATTTAAAAAGAATTGTTGGTTTAAGGTCTTAGTCGTAAATCAATTATTAAGTACAATATATATTTAACATTGTGACTTACAAACTTTATATTGAATTTTGTATGCAGTGTAAACACAGTTTGATTAGATTTAGACAGTTTTTAAAGAAATTTAATTATGGCTGTATTACATAGCTTCAGAAACCGATTGGTGGTTTTTGTCATTATTAAAATCATTGTTATGTGTGTAAGCTTTACAAACTAAAAATTAGTGGTTAAATTTATCTTGCCAACTTATCTAGTATGCTCCTCTTAGTATTATTGAAGTTGGCTCTTAATCTGTGTTTGCTGCTTGGCTTATAAAGCAAATCTTTTAATTAGAAATATTTTGTGCATGAAGTAATTCAAATATTTCTTTTAACCACATACTCTTTTATAAGTACATTGTAAGTAAATTGTTTGATTGTGTTTAAGAAACAAGTAAATACAATATTAGGTATATTTGTACAGAACTTTGCCCAAATCTTGTAACTTTTAGGTCAAAAACATTCAAACTAGTCTCATTTAGTCTGTCAACAAGTTTAAACTCTAATAACATAATTATCAGTGACTGTAGACTAATTTGTTATATTGTGATAACATATGTTGTGGAGGGTAAAGATAAAAATACTAGTAAACATATCCATTCCTTGTTAAAAATTACACAAAAAATAGGGTTTTAACAAATTACTATTTATAAACTGCTATTTATAAAAGGAATCATATTATTTACAAATCTGTTTCTGAATTGTTTTTTCACTGTCTATAGAAGTGTTTACTAAATAAGCTTTACTTCTTTGCGTTGTGTTTAATTCAAAGACCATTTGTTATTGTTTCACCATCATCAATGAATGCATTTAAAAACTTTTGCGTCATATACATTTTCATTTTATAATATTATTATTTTATAATCTGAAGTTGAAAACACTTTACCCAGTACTTACAAATATATGGCGAAAGATTCACTGACCTAAATTAAAGTGTGTGTGTCTACACAGCATCCTCTAATGGAAGATATTTTAATATTGTATTTGCGTGTTTCTATCATATTAATTTTTGTTAACTATTATATTTCTATGTTTTAGATTTTTCTAGTAAATGATGCAATTTGTAATGTAGTAAGTTAGTAAATTGTCAATTTCTGTAGTCAAAATACTATTGTGCTTGTGTGTACTAATCTAAAGGATATTAAATTTTAGGGAGCTTTGATATGTATATATATATTTAAATCAGTAATAACCTCATCATGATTATAGTAGTGGTACCAATTCACAAACTTCCAAGCTTTAAGTCTCTGGTTGTGAGTAGGCCTCACTGCTTTAAATGTGTTCATAAAGTAGCCACCCTGTGATATTTTTTACCATTATTGCAACATCATATATTATGGTTTGTTTTATTTTTGGTTCATTTTTGCATGAGAGGTGAATTGACTCCATCTTTCGGTTTGTGGTTATTTCATTATTATTACTTTTACCATCAGGATTTAATGACATAGATTATAAGTTATATCAATACAAATAATTTGTAAATCAGTTATCAATATGGGATGATTGATAAAAAATAATTAGTTTTTATGTAAGTATTTTATTTTATTAGATCAACAACAATATAAATTATTAAGTTCATTATGGTAAAATTGATGTTACAGTACCATTCAAAAATATTCAGAAAGTTTATTTAGACATTTATTATTATTTATGTTTGAAAGTAGTACATATTTTCAATTTTAACATTGTAACCTATGGATAAGCAGAAAATTTATAATAAATCTTTTTATTTTGGTTCGTCACACTAATTCACTGTTGATTTCATATGATTACTGCAGTTTCGGTTGCGCGAGCCCATCATCAGATCATATAAGGTTTTATAGTAGGTGTTGAAATTGTTCCTTAATGTTTAAAAACAATGGTGATTACAGCAGTTTACACGTACAACAGAACACCAACAGAACACGTTTACAAAGGTTATAAAACACGCGATATCGATTTCATGTCGGTCGATGCACTCTCTTCAACAAACGGTTCGCGACTGGCTAGTTTATTGTTAAATCGTTATCTAATGTTGAGTTTCCAGTTCCTTTCTTTGCATCTTGGTAACGCTTTCATGTAGGGAATTGGAGGAGAACGAGAGTTGTTCATTTAATATATTGGTATTGGTAGGTTCTTGTTTGAACTATTTATAAATCTCAAACCCCTCCAAGGCGCTCGTGTAATGTCCCTTACTGCATGTGCAAGATGTTCATATTAGTGTTAATGTTGGCGCTGATCAAAAATTGCAATTCCTCAAAAACGAAATAAATGATATACATTTACTTATAATGTATAAAAGTTTTACAACATTTAATGTTGTTAAACATTTTAAGGTGATCGTTAACCCTAGAAACAGCAGACTTAATTTTGGGAATTGTCATTGCGTTTGCAAGCATTTTTTCAAAAATTCTTCAAAAATAGTAAATGAACCCGAATCCAAAAGTGTTTCATAACTTTTTTGTAGAGAAAGGTTCAAAGAATTTACATATACCAGTAAAAAAATTATAGATGTAAAATTTGCAAAGTTATTAGCTCAAGAAACTAAAAAATGTTCAGTAACAAAAATAACACATGTTCAGTAATAAGTTATGTACTTGTTTAGGCCTACATAACAAGTAGTAAACATTTTTTGTAATTTTTTCATAAGTGTAAAAAAGTTTTGTAATCTAGTTCTAAATAGTACTGTATAAAAATATTTATCAATTTCAAATTTCTTATTTTGGAAACACCAGTTTTTATGTTCCTACTACAAGACTGCTATCAAAACTATGCCAAGTTTGAAACGTAATTTAGGAATATATGCTTTGCCCAAAAATTAAATATTATTATAACAAAGTGTGTAGAGAATAAATTAAAGAATTGAACTGTATACTTGTAAACTATCTTTTCATAAAAGTGATTGACTTAGAATTATTTGATTACAAAACAGTGGCGCACCGAGGATTTGGCTTTGGGGGGGGGGCTAAGCTCAGATCAGAATATATATACAAATCCTAATCGGATGAAAGTTCTTTAACCTATCACAAAGTCTGAAACATTATATATTTTTCTAAAGTGAATGGTGATGGGCTTGAGCCAGACAATGGTGCAATATAAACATTCTTTCTGCAAGATCACCCCGCACTGACCTTGAGTGACGGTCTAGCCAGCACCCCAGCACGCTGCCTTTTAGGGCCGCGTTGTACGAGCGCTGATAGTGCCGTGTTTTCAACGTCGCGTTAACGTCAGTTAAATGGGTAAATGAAACTACTGTGGGCCATGTTATACGAACGCTATCAACGCTGGCAAATTTAAGTTGACCAGGCGTTGCCAATGCGGGTTGATGTGGGCGCTATCAACGCCGAACAAATTCATATGGAGCGCAAGTACCAGAGAGGCCACAGTAAAATAACTACTAGAAAGTCGTCACGGACGGAGTCAATTTTTTCCATGCTCTGACAGCATTTGGCTCCGCTCCACGCGGGTTAGGTATAGATATAGCCACAGGTCAAAACCAGAAAGTATGTTCGATCTCTTCCACTGTTTCTCCGTGATAATTTTGTAATTCATGGTAGTTGTGACAGTAGTGTGGTGAGGTGGAATGCGCGCGCATCTTTCTGACTCATGTCGGAACGGTGCAGGTCTGTTAGATTTATTCACTGCTATTATGGATTTCCGTGACGGACAGGGTCGGCTTGACTAAGCTCAGCTCGTGTAAGTATAGCTGAAGCTTGATACACGATTTGAAAGCACTGGGTGTGTATACCCCACTGTCTAGCCCTCCTGATACACAATTCTTCATATGTTTCTATTATTTGTAAAACTCCTAGACAGAATGACTGAATGGTTTCCATTTTGGAAGTGAAGGACGCAACATTGACAAAGCTTCAAAAACGCTGTGTATAACACGGGACCCACATTACCAACATCGCGCTTTCAACATCCCGTATAACTTGGGAATTTAACGCCCGGTTTTCAGCATTATCTAATCAGCGCTCGCATACCGTCAACTCATGAACCAGACCGCCGAGACTCAAACATCACTGTAAGAAAATCATGATTGCATAGGGTAAAAATCATATTTATTTAAAAAAGAACGATTATTTTTTCGTGATCACATCACGAAATTAATCATAAATAATGTATATTTTAATTGTATATCGACTACGTATTCAACGATCGATTAGTTTAAAATACAATCCACATTACTAAAAAGACCTTCTGGAGGGGGGACAGGTCCCGTTCGTCCACCCCCGTCGGTGCGCCACTGTTACTAAAGTGAGGACAAATTCATGCTTGGCATACAAGGGTCGGCTATGACGCTGCAAGTGGAAAACCGTT
>JAGFPH010000049.1:1319874-1364888 GCA_018207615.1 Philaenus spumarius
CAAGGCTCTGCAAAACGCCCCATAACTTTACAACTATTTGACAGATTTTTGATTTGATGGCAGTTTTATATAGGGGAAATTGTGACGAATCGAACGGTATATAGGTTTAACTCAGAAAATGTACTGGGCGGGCTGTAGAGACGGACGAAAGTCGAGTTATTTCCTTACGTTTTGAAAGAATATTTGTTCGCCGATTGATTTGTAGAAAACTAATAAACTGCAACAATGATTACGTATGTAAATAAACGTTTTAGAAAAAATTGTAAATACAAAAATTAAATTTTGAATCATTTCCTTTCAAACAGTTTTTGTCTTTTTGAGATTGGAAGATTTTTAGTGGGTCAAATATTCGATACAATCACGCGTTAAAAATGTGTTGGAGTAACAGAGGGTTATGGATATATTGTACGATAGGGTATATTCTATTAACTAGGATAGACAAATTTGTTTGAGGAAAAATTACTTCTATTAGACTTTAAGTTATTTTTGAATGTGGTTTTAAAAGTTACAAATTCGTATCGAAAAATTTTGATATAGTTTGATTTATTTAAAAACATTCAAAAAAAATTCTTTTGAAAAGACATTAATCCATACATTCAGAGTAAAAATATATTGTTTGCTCTAACTATAATGTAATGTACAACCTTCATTTTTTTAAAATATATATTTGAAATATCTTAACTGTACTTTTAAGACCAAGAATATAACTTCATCCAACTTTGTCTAAATTGCTTACATAACATAAGGCTACTTAAATTTGATTTTTACATTAATTAGTCACTAAATTAGGGGTAGTTCAAGTAAAATGTATTCAAGTATTCTTATTATAATTAATTATTAAGTCTAATAAATTAAGAAAACACTTTTAATGATTAATTTAAAATACTAAATTACTATTATTTTAACTTTTGTTTTGTTATCTTTTCATAATGTATAAAACATGTAATACTGGCCTATTCTAAATTGATTGTTGTTGTTATTACTGTTGTGTTCATATTTATAACTTCCCTGCACAAATCTGTCGTACATTTTAGAAGACATGTAAAAATGTTCAATAGATAGGGGAAGTGTATGGATTTTAGATACTATAATGAATTACGTAGTAAATAAACTTAAGTGTTTGTTTCTCAAATTGTCTCTTTCATTTTTCCAATGTTGCAGTGATATTAAACCAAATTAAACTGATTTATCAATAGCAAAAACAATACTTTAGCTATGAGATTTTGCATTCTGATGTTGTCAGGAATATTTGGTGAACAATATCACGTATTGAATTTCTTAACTACACCAAATAGCGGACCCATCGACTATTCTGTGGGAACCGTCAAAAACGTGCTGTAAAAATAATGCTAATATGTCAATTGTTCAAGAAATTAAACCTATCAAAAGAGAGGAAGACAGTAATGGTTCAATTTAAAAGATTCCTAAAAACATGCGGACAAGGAAGGAGGGAGGTTTTCGGGGAGAAACGGAGGTCTGCCTAAAAAGAACCTTTATGGGGATTACTCTTAAAAACATCCTTTTTTTTTAAAAAGTACCCAAAGAGAAATCAGCAGAAAATCATTAAAGTGAACAATATTTAATAATCAGTGAAAAGTTGTGAAAATTTTAACACTTTCCGTGCTATGCTATTTTAAGGTCCTATTAGGAATGATTAGCAAGATGGCGCTCTTGGATCAGGCTTGCGGCTTTAACCACGTCAGTCATAGGTCTTGTCGTGTTCGACTCTATGACTGAGCGCGGATATTACCGCATATCAAAACCTATTCATTTCATGACTATTTTTGTGAATCATTTTAAAATATATTAATATATTTTAAAACCTTTTCTGAATAATAAAAATAATAATATTTTTGCGTAATACACATTTATTTATTAAGACATAAGTTCTTTATTTTTAAATTTCTCGCTTTCCTCCTCTACTACGAACCATTATGAAAATATTAAAAAAATGTACATAATATATTAATTTAGATTTATATATAAATACTAATCATTCATAAACCAAAAGAAAAAGATAAAATGAGGACCAAGCAAAAAAATTAACTGTTAAGACGTAAGTTCTTCTTAAATTTCTCGCTTTCCTCTACTACGAACCATTATGAAAATATTTCAAAAATGTACACAATATATTAATTTAGATTTATATAAAAATACTAATCATTCATAAACCAAGATAAAAAGATAAAATGAGTACAAGTGAAAAATGAACTGTTAAGGTGTAATTTCGTTATTTTTAAATTTATTTTTCATTAATATGGTGAAATATCTTATGATGTGAATAGAAGTGATAAAAATAATTGATTTAAATTAATAACTTACCTTAAATTGTAAAAATAATGGCAGAATGCTCGAAAACTGGCTCAAAAACGGCAGTTTTTGAACGCCTATAACTTTCTTTGTAGTCAATATTCTCCTAGGCTACGCGAACAGTACTCGTAGAAGGGTCTTACTAACTACTGAGGTACGAAATATGGCCATAAGCAATGACTAAATCCCCTCTTTTCCAACGTAAAGTAAATGTGCAGTTAAAGCCGCGATGGACATTTTCTGCGACTTTAACCGCCCTCAGCACGGAATGTGTTAATTAGATACACATCAGAAATACATCTACAAAAAAAAATACTATTTAAAGACAACAGACTTTATCTAGGCCTACCTAACTATGCTGACGGGGATTTTTAACTTGGTAAATGTGTAAAATTATATGGATTATAAAACTGTAGGCCTATTTGTTAACATTTTGTATTTATATACGTTTTTATATATTTAAAGATATATATGATCTTTTAATTGCTTTTTATTTCATATTAATAGATCAAATGATTTAGAAGTTATTAATATTATTATTATAGTGAAGAAATTAATAATCGAATATGTTATATGAAGATGTACAAATGTATTCGAAGTTAAAGAAATAGGTATATTTTCTTTAAATTTGTATAAACGAATATATTTATGATAAAAGGTTATATTTATATAAAGTGTATAACCTCTAAGCAAATATTATAACTTACTATAGCACACATTAGTTCTATAACTTATATTTAAAAAAAAATCTACTTCACAAGAAATTATAATGATTGAAGTTGTAAGCATAACCCCGAAGTATAATTTATGCTGGGTTTGTAAGTATTACAGAGGATGGGTGAAATCAGTTGTTATATTTTATGTTACTCATGTACGTATATATGTACGTACGGACGTACACTCGCTTTTGTAGGAGTTGATATTAGCGATGTAAAATGTTACATTCTTCTCCCAACACATCTCATTTTGAAAGCTAAAACAAGCTTATTATTAAAGCAAAATAAATATTTGTTATACAAAAATGAAAATAAATGTGATCAAAAACAAAAACTATTTCGAAAACCATATATGAAAGCAAACACAGTATTTTACTTACTCAAGTTAATGAGAAGGATATTCTTGTAGCATTTATTTTAAACTTCATCATCTGCAAAACTGATTTTTTGTTTCTGCATTAATTTTGCCACATACACGAAACGGGGTATGGTATTATAAAGTAAGTTCCTTGAAGACTCCTGTTGACATCATTAAGTTTTGTGAAAATGTCAGCTAAATAAGCCAGCCGACACAGCCATAGTTCATTAGTAAAGCGATCACAGAGCTGAAATTCAGAATCTGTTGAAAAAATCTAAGTCTCATGCCGTAACTCAAAAACTTGAGTCAACACCAAGCTCTTGATAGCCATCTAACTTCTGTGTGAAGCAGTAGTTATTTATGAATAAATCCATTTTTTTACAGCATCGTTCAAAACAACTTTCAAATCTGCAGGACATCGTTTCATTTTAAGTGCTTCTCTGTGAATACGAAGAAAGTGAATATGTTGCGCCTGTAGAACTTCTCTTTTTATTTTGGATACTAATCCACTCTGAGGTCCTGTCATAGCTCCTGCACCATCCGTGCATATACCCACATATTTCTTCCAATCCATTCCATTCTTGAGCACAAACTTATTCAGTTTACCAATTATATATTCCCCAGTTGCATGAGCTGGTAAAGATTCACACAGAGGCGGATCTTGGCGTGTGCGACCTATGCCACGAAGGAAAAAAATTGTGGTAGGCCTACTTGTAATTGGAAAATAAGGAGAATAATATAAAATTATTCTTTTGTCTAGGATTCAATATATTATAACAACAAAAATGCATGCGGCGGCAGGAAACTAAAAGTGTTGGGTGTTTCCCCCACAATTCCATATAACCTCCTCAAATCAGTCATCAAACTTTTTAGTAACCACATTATCGGCATAATCTATTGACCGATATGAGAAGTCCATTACTGTAAGTTCCAATAATTATTAACATGTCGACAAAAAAAAAGCCTTTGGGTAATTTTTATAGAAAAAGAAAAGCTGACATTGAAAAAAAAAAGACCAACAGCAGGCTAAAGCATTTTTTTTTCACGTGGTTTCTCTGGATCAGCTGATGCTGGAGCTGGACCCTCAGATGATGACGTGCTTGGATTACAATCTCAAAATTATGAACTTGGGGATTGCAGGTAAAAGAGAATACCATTTTAGTACCTTTAATTGTATACGCTGTTTAGCAAATTACAATACTAACTTTGTGCTAAAATTCGCCAAAAATATTAAATGATCCCCAATCCAAAAGTGTTCTGTACCTTTTTTGTAGAGAAAGGTTAAAAGAATTCATATATGCAATTAAATAAATTATTGATACAAAATTGTAAAAGTTATTAGCTCGAGAAAATGTTCAGTAACGAAAGGAAAAACTTCAACAGGCAGGGCTTTACTCGTAATTTTTCCAGTACAGGAACGTTGCCGAACTAAACGAAAACACTCCCCGAAAAATTTTGAAAGGTTCACTTCTAAAACCCCTATTTTACGTATATCTTTGGCGAGTTAAAGGGTGCAGATAATATGCTTACTTTTTATAAGAAAAGTAGGCCTACACACGTATATGTACTGTAACTATTTTTGTACTTGTACATAGCACATAGCAAATTTTAAAGACACATATAATTTTAAGCAAAAACTTAAAATGTCTCTTTTTTTTGTTAATAACCTTTATCAGACATTTAAATCCTCGTTAAAAGACTACAAACCGAAGCAATTTTTATGTATTATATCAAGAAATTACTTACCTTATACAAAAACAATTAAACACAAGCAAGCTTTAGGCTATCACGAGAACAAAACACACACGCTAAATCGCCGTGCGGCCAGTGTACCTACGTTTAAATATGTTTTTCTTTCTGGGTGCCTTTCGACCTTGTATTTGTGACGGTTTTTGTCAGTGTACAGCCATTGTTTGTATGTATTCCGTGTTGTCCTCTCATTTGGGATATTTATTATTTAATTAATTAATCGTGAAATTAAATGAGTTATTCGCGAGAAGTATTAAGCACTAAATGTGGTCCAAATTATATCATGTTTGGTCTTATTTTGATTACAATAATCTCATTAATGTACTGTATAATATACACTTTTTCATGCCAAAAAAGTTTATTATATAAAAGTTAAGTATCGCTGGTTTTTAAATTTCTCGGCCGCCTCGATTTTGAATCATCGTTCTCTTATTTGTAGTTGTTCACAGCCGCGCTCGCTGAACATCAAAGTCGTGCCGCCAGACTGGCAAAAGGATGTATAGTGCTTCCAAGTTGTCCCATTGCGATTCCGAGCTGAGTTAAAATGTGAGAAACTTTACTGCAGTTGGCTCGCTTAGTCGCAACGCACTGTACTGTAGTAGTGTGGATATATCTTGAGGTTTTTCGATTGGCGATTGACGGACGTAAAATTATGAACTTGGTGTTGAATTAATGTGATTGAGGGAGTGGATGGTCAAGTGCAACGTTACAACAAAACGTATAAAAATAATTAAAAGCATTACCGGAACGGCGTTTCGGTGCATTCTGGCACCAGTAAACGCCTGACTTTAGGCCTACATAACAAGTAGTAAACATTTTTTGTAATTTTTTCATAAGTGTAAAAAGTTTTGTAATTTAGTTCTAAATAGAACTGTATACAAATATTTATCAATTTCAAATTTGGTATTTTGAAAATAACTGTTTGTATGTTCCTACTACAAGGCTGCTAACAAAACATGCCAAGTTTGAAATGTAATTTAGGAATATATGCTTTGACCAAAAATGAAATATTATTATAACAAAATGTAGAGAATAAATCAAAGAATTGAACTGTATAATTGTAAATTATCTTTTCATAAAAGTGTTAGACTAAGAATTATTTATACTTCGAAAGTGAGGTAAATCGCACCCATGTTGTGAATACAGAAGCGGTCGCCTATTACTAGGGTTAAAATGTAAGTTTAACCAAATCCGGACACTAATATAATTATAAGGGGCAATATAATAATATACTGGAGACTCAAATGGCAAGAGAATCGATTAATCTTAATGAACCGCTTTGAAAATAGAAGCATGTTTAATGCTTACAATGAGTGAAAAATAAAAAATTTTAATATTTAAAATGCTGCAATGATATCATATTTTCACAAAATAATTAATTATTCAAATTACTAAAAATTATTTATTCAATAAACCAGCAAAATAGATAGATGGAGGTCGATTATTCATTTGTTACTGGGTTTAGCTCCTTCCTCGGTTCTTTAATATTTTTCGGAAGACATAATTTCCGACCCTTTCCTCGTGGCGTCATAATTTTTTTTATCGATGCTGTGTTTAGGATTTAAGTTAGCGACGTATATTTGCCGGTCAGTCCCCCCCCCCTGATGGGGCGCCAGAACCATGCTTCGCACAGGGCGCCATTTACCCATGGTCCACCCCTGGATTCACAGAATAACATATCTTCACCAACTTTATTTTCGTCTTCATAGCCAACATAATATAAAAGCTGAGCCAAATTTAATATTAGTAGTTTCGTCTACTTGAATTGCAAAGTATTTGCTTTTATTCACTTTATTAAGGAAGATATCCTAGTAAGTAATGTCACTTTATTAACAGCCCTAGTGTTCAACCCCATAAATGATGTGATTGCTCCTTTCTTTACTTTCAACTCCGACTATTTCCGTTTAAAAAATTCTATCGATTTGTTTTTGAGATTGGAATACTTGGTGTTAAAATGTTGCATTAACCCTCAAAGTGGCAGATTGCAGTCTCTCGGGCGCTAATGCAACCTTAGCGAGAATTTGCATAATCGATAATTTAATCCACTTAAAATCATCCAATCGTAATAAAACTGGCACCATTGGAAAGGAAATGAATTAAACTTTAATTTTTGTATTTACAACTTTTTCGTAAAACGTATATTTACATATGTAATCATCGTTTCAAAATATGCATATCGGGCTACAACTATTTCCGCGCGCGAATCTGCATATAATTGTACTGTTATTTCCCACTTCTTCAACGTTCAAGCCCACCTACAGAAGTATTTATATATCGAGATTATAAAGCTACCATTGGATTTGTCAAGATTTTATCTTTCTAATGGTGCCTTCCAATCAGATGTCACTATTTTACAGGATTTATTCAAAAGATTTCTGTAAAACCTTGCGATTGGACAGTTTTTCAACCAATGAAACAGCCCATTTGTCAACCGATATAACTATATATACTATATCACATGTTTTGACAGATTGCTTTACACCATTTTGTAGAGAAAAGATTGACCTTTCTAACGGTGGGAATTGAACTAGAAATAACCAGCTTTTTGTTTGTCTAGACGGCAATGAAAAGTACATAACTAGGGCATTCTAGTGATATTGTCTGGCGCATGGGTTCCCACGGTATTCAAATGACCCTTTCTACCCGTAGTATATCGACCGGCAACGTTTCATTAGATTGATGTCATTTTGTTATTCAAATAAAGATAACTCAAACACTTTTGTGAACTAAGGAAAGACAAGTATACCGTTTTTTTCTTTGATTTATCCTCTACACTTAGTTATAATAATATTTCTTTTTTGGGCAAAGCATATATAAGTAAATTAGGTTTCAATCTAGGCCTAGTTTTGTTAGTGTCATGTATTTGGAACATAAAAACTGTGTTTTTCAAAATAAGAAATTTGAAATTGATAAATGTTTTTATACAGTTCTATATAGAACTAAATTACAAAACTTTTTTACGCTTACGAAAAAAATACAAAAAGTTTTTTACTACTTGTTATGTAGGCCTAAAGTTTAACTTTTTCCTTTCGTTACTGAACATGTTTTGTTTCTTGAGCTTTTACAATTTCAAAAGAAACTAATTTTTAGTGGCATATTTGAATTTTTTGAAGTTTCTTCTACAAAAAAGCTATTGAACACTTTTGGATTGGGGTTCATTTACTATTATTGGTGAATTTTTAAAAATATGCTTGCAAAACGCAATAAACGGGCTTTTCAATTTTAGCTTTAACGATGCCAGTTCTATGGTTAAAAGAGATGGTTTCATCGAGTGGTTTGACAAAGTTTAAAAACAAATGACACTTTGTAGAACAGGCTCACTAACATTTCCAATAAAAGTTCATTTTTCGCTTTGTCCTCATTTTATCTTTTTCTCTTGGTTTATGAATGATTAGTATTTTTATATAAATCTAAATTAATATATTATGTATATATTTTAAATATTTTTATAGTGGTTCGTAGCAGAGGAGGAAAGCGAGATATTTAAAAATAAAGAACTTACGTCTTAACAGTTCATTTTTTGCTTTGTCTTCATTTTTCGCTTTGTCCTCATCTTATCTTTTCTATGAATTATTAATATTTTTATATAAATCTAAATTAATATATTATGTAGATTTTATAATTAATAATATTCCAATAAAAACTTATTTAGAAAAAGAAAAATTTATTATAATATTTTATGATAAAGTAACATAACAAATTTAATTTTGTGTCGTAGCTATTTTGATCATTTATGAGTTATGTTATCTAAAACACATTCAGGTTTTACTAGCACTTGTTTTCAAAAATAAATAAAAAATCATTCACTAATATAATTAATTTTCATTATTGACATTTTTTATTAAATCAATGTGTTTTACGTAAAAATATTATTATTTTTACTATTCAGAAAAGGTTTTATAACTTATTTAAAGTGATTCACAAAAAATGGGCACGAAATGAATAGATTTTATTATGGGGTTATAAGCGCGCTCATTCATAGGTCAAACACATCAAGACCTATGACTGACGGGGTTAAAGCCGCAAGCTCGATCCGAGGGCTCCATCTTCCTAGTCATTGCTAATAGGACAGTAAAATGGCGTAAGACGAAAGTGTTAATTTGCTTGTGATTTTGTACCGGGGGTTATTAGTTTTAATAATATTTCCTCTCCACGATCTGACTTGTGTCTAAACAAAAGCGTGACGCGAGATCTCGCGAGAAATCTGGCGTGATGCGAGATCTCGCGGTAAATCTGGCGTGATGCAAGATCTCGCGAGAAATCTGGCGTGACGCGAGATCTCGCGGGAAATCTGGCGTGATGCAAGATCTCGGAGAAATCTGGCGTGACGCGAGATTTCGAAAACATAGCCAAGTCGAAAGTGCCCAACGGGCCAATAGAAGTTATCACTTCAATAATATTTGATATTTTGTTTAGCAACCTTACATCCTATATAAGAAACTACTCTTTAAAATAACACACTGCTTCAGGACATAATGGTTTAACATGGGGTTGTACTACTGCGTCCTTATAAGGACCCAGGCACAGCTTTAAATGTAAATTGCTGTAACAAGGGCGTATTAATGATCAAATAGTATTCATACTATCATTAGTAATTAAACTTGTATTAATTAGAAGCGTAAATATTATGTCAACAATGTATCTACATCACAGTTTGAACTCTCACCTAACATAACCAGTCTAGTCTAAAAATAAACAGTTCACTGGAGAAGACCTTGAACTTCTAGATATTTATGGTTTTTCCATTGAATGATGTATTTTAATCGAGCAAATCAAAAATATTGGCTAAGAGAGTATAGGACATGCATCAACTTAAGGTACAAAGTTTCTGATTAAAATAAAAATTATTATCTTGTTTATATAATCAGTAACAGCTAAACAATGAGTGGCATATTCCAACCTTAGAACACAAATTTCCAACTATATTTGTAAACGTGTTCCATTACATGTTCCATTCACGGCTGCAGTAAGGTGTGTAGGTGGTATTTTGCATTAATTAGAGCACTTTATTCAGTTTGTTTAGTCTAATATAGCAAAAATATGTTGTTGTTTGTTTAGCAAAAATATGAAATTTTCAGAAGGAAATCTTTATTCAATTCCTTAAAAATTAGTGTAGTTATTTTCTGGAATAATCCATTATATTTTGTTAAATATTCCAATCTTTTAAAGAATCTTTAAAAAAACATTCCAGCAAAAACGGATTTCTATGAGCATTTCCGAAATTTAAAATCTAATATGACCGTTATAATTAATATTCTATATCCGTGCTAATTGCTACATTTATGATTTTTCTAGATTAATATTTTTATTGGTCGGAAAGTTACAGATAGGGAGTAATTGCAAATGACTGCCGTTTGATATTTTGTGTCAAAATTAACAAAGTTTTTTGATAGTAAAAAGACTTATTCAGTGATTACCAAACTCATGACATAAAAAAAAATATCTTATACTTTGTCTAAGAAAATACAAAAAATCTGTCTTTAGTTTCTTTTTAGTTCTGCATCTGGAAACCCCCCTACAAGCGAATTATGAGGTGGTGGCTCACATTAACACGACGTATAAGAAACTGTCAAATAAATACAGTGTTGTTTTTATTTTACTGAATAATTAATCCTCAATAGCTACTTTTAATAATTATGGGTAAATATTTTATTCTAGATATAGCAGTTAATAAAAATAAACGATTCCAACAATTATGTTTATTGTCTCATAATTTTAAAACAAATATAAGATTTCCACTTGATTGTAGTTTTAACTAGATAATCAGTTCCATGCTCATCGAGAAATGAGTATTTAACTGAGAGAAATATTGTACACTGAATTCATATAAAAGATTGAAAATAATGTTTTTTCCCTAGAACTGGCATGGTTAAAGCTAAAATTGGCCAGCCCGTTTTTAGCATTTTGCAAGCATATTTTTAAAAATTCGCCAAAATTAGTAAATGAACCCCAATCCAAAAGTGTTCAGTATCTTTTTTGTAGAAGAAACTTCAAAGAATTCAAATATGCCACTAAAAATTAGTTTATTTTGAAATAGTAAAAGTTATTAGCTCAAGAAACAAAAAATGTTCAGTAACGAAAGGAAAAAGTTCAACTTTAGGCCTACATAACAAGTAGTAAACATTTTTTGTATTTTTTTCGTAAGCGTAAAAAAGTTTCGTAATTTAGTTCTAAATAGAACTGTATAAAAACATTTATCAATTTCAAATTTTTCATTTTGAAAAAAAAAACAGTTTTTATGTTCCAAGTACACGACTGGTAACAAACCTAGGCCTAGGTTGTAATGTCATTTACTAATATAATTATGCTTTGCCCAAAAATGAAATATTATTATAACAAAGTGTAGAGGATAAATCAAAGAAAAGAACGATATACTTGTCTTTCCTTAGTTCACAAAAGTGTTTGAGTTATATTTATTTGAATAACAAAATGACATCAATCTAATGACATTTTGCCGTCGATAAAGGTCGGACAATAAGGGTGCGTTGAATAACGTGGGAACAAGACGGAGGGGACGGTCACACCAGACCGCTCTAATTATGTAATTTTCACTGCTGTCTAGCAGTGGCGCACCGAGGATTTGGCTTTGGGGGGGGCTAAATTCAGGTCAGAATATATATATATATTCAACAAATCCTAAACGGATGAAAGTTCTTTAACCTATCACAAAGTCTGAAACATTATATATTGTTTTAAAGTGAATGGTGATGGGCTTGAGTCAGACAATAATGCAATATAAACATTCTTTCCGCAAGATCACCCCGCACTGACCTTGAGTGATGGTCTATCCAGCACCCCAGAGCGCTGCCTTTTAGGGCCACGTTATACGAGCGCTGATAGCGCCGTGTTTTCAACGTCGCGTTAACGTCAGTTAATTGGGTAAATGGAACTACTGTGGGCCATGTTATACGAACGCTATCAACGCTGGCGAATTTAAGTTGACCAGGCGTTGCCAATGCGGGAGTCGATTTTTTCATGCTCTGACAGCATACCGGATCAGGTCGATTCGGCTCCGCTCCACGCGGGTTGGGTATAGATATAGCCACAGGTCAAAACCAGAAAGAACGTTCGATCTCTTCCACTGTTCGTCCATGATAATTTTGCAATTCATGGTAGTTGTGGTGAGGTGGAATGCGCGCGCATCCTTCCCACACATGTCGGAACGGTGCGGGTCTGTTAGATTTATCCACTGCTACGGATTTCCGCCACGGACCGGGTCGGCTCGACTAAGCTCAGATCGTGTAAGTATAGCTGAAGCTTGATACACGATTTGAAAGCACTGGGTGTGTACTTCACCGTCTAGCCCTCTTGATACACAATTCCTCATATGTTTCTATTATTTGTAATAAAACATCTAGACAAAATGACTGAATGGTTTCTATTTTGGAAGTGAAGGACGCAACATTGACAAAGCTTCAAAAACGCTGTGTATAACACGGGACCCAAATTACCAACGTCGCGCTTTCAACATCCCGTATAACTTGGGAATTTTTCAACATCCCGCCCAAGTTATATTTTCAGCATTATCAACGCGGCGCTAATCAGCGCTCTCATAGCGTCAACCAGACCGCCGAGACTCAAACATCACTGTAAGAAAATCATGATTGTGTAGGGTAAGAATCATTATTTATTTAAAAAAGAACGATTATTTTTTCGTGATCACATCACGAAATTAATCATAAATAATGTAATTTTGAATTGAATATCGACTACGTATTCAACGATCGATTAGTTTAAAATACAATCCACATTACTAAAAAGACCTTGTGGGGGGGACAGGTCCCGTTTGTCCACCCCCGTCGGTGCGCCACTGCTGTCTAGGCAAATAAAAAACTGGTTATTTCTAGTTTTCTTCCCACCGTTAGAAAGATCAAACTGTTCTCTACAAAATGGTGTAAAGAAATCTGTAAAAACATAAGGCAGTGCCTTCTTAATATCGATTGACAAAATGGGCTGTTTCATTGGTTGAGAAACGTCCAATCGAAAGGGTTTACAGTAATTCTTTAATGAAATAGTAATTTTACAGTGACATCTGATTGGAAGACACCAACAGAAAGATAAAATCATGTTGAATCCAATGGTATCGTTATAATTTCCAAAGAAATATTAGTGTAGACGGTCTTAAACGTTGAAGAAGTGGGAAGTAACAGTACAATTGTATGCAAATTTCTCGCACGGAAAGAGCTGTAGACCGATGTGCATGTTTTAAAACGATGATTATGTATGTAAATATACGTTTTACGAAAAAGTTGTAAATACAAAAATTAAAGTTTAATTCATTTCCTTTCCAATGGTGCCAGTATTATTACGATTGGATGATTCTAAGTGGGTTAAATTATCGATTATGCAAATATATGCAAATTTTCGCAAATGTGTGAAATTGTTGCGTTCTGCGCCTGAGAGAGGGTCATGCATGGGTCATGCCAGGGTTTTAATAAGTACATACTTCAAACAACATTAATCCCCATGGCGGTGTTGGTGAAACATTAAGATTCTAAGGCTAAACTTAAGCACCAATTTAATACAGCCCTACAATTAAACAAAAACAGCTACTGTACAGAATATATTTTCAAAGAGGGCCTTCTAAGAGTCTAGGAACCAGAAATTTACTTGAAGAATACAAAATAATAGCCTGCAAAACTAATTTGTATTGGCAGTCATAAAAAATAGAATAAATTTTACAAATTTATATTACAGTATTTTTATTTCTATTATGTTTTCAAATCACAATTCCTACAGAATATAATTTATTGTAAACTTACCATAGTGTAAATATTCCTAGAGTAACAATTGCTTGCAGAGCAGAATCACAACAAAACATAATCGAGTTCAATTTGATTTTGATCAAATAGTTAGCTAAGAACGCAGAAATATGTTCCACATAAACTAAGATTTAACTTCGTTTTTCAACAGGTTTCAGTTGACTTATATCTTTCTTCTCATAATAATTATACAGAAACCATGCCATATTAGGCCTCTTACACATAAAAATCTATAAATTTGTGGATCTAATTTTTGGATTACTGAGGATTTTTATTTCTTGTGTTCCACCAGATCATATGATTTTAAACAATTTCTTAACTCTTCGGAGGAGGCTGTGGCTTCCAACAGGTATATCCTCAAAACAAGTAAAACTATGACGGCTTTAAATATTATCAAAGCTAAAGGCCAAGGCTTGCAAACTAAAGTAATGAGTTTATATTTTTTAGTATAAAATTAGATAAGAGTTGCAGGCTGAGGTCAACTAACAACTGAAGGTTAGTGCATAAAGTGTCTTTTGGCTAACGATTTATTGAAAATGAAGCTTTCTATTTTTTTTCTTGTAATTGGTGATTCAGAACTATTACGGCAATATCTTGGTGGCTCATTCAATAGCTAAAAATAAGAAAAAAGTTCTTATAAACATAGGCCCAAAAAAACTTGTTTCCAGATATTCGCAATTTTGTTTTTTTTACAAAATAATACATATCTAGAGAAATGTTTGACTGATTGAGTTCAAATTGGCATGAAGTTTAAGAAAAACTTAAATTTATTGTTGAAGACAGTGTTTAGATCTTAAGAAAAATAAGTGATTATAACCAATCATGTGTTTCAAAATGGCGGCTGTTTGAAAATTTCAAACCTAAATTACTCAAAAACTGTACATTTTAACGAAAAATTTCAAGGCACCTTTTTTGAAGCCCTGTTGATTCCCTATCTGTAATAATCAAAACAATCGAATGAAGGATAATAGTTAAGTTATGTGTAATAGCCTGGCATCCTATACCAACACAGTAAACACAACAATATTGTGTGTACATATGCTGTTATTATCTTTAAAGTAATTTGATGAACCTTTTTTTTCTTATTTTTAGCTATGGAATGAGCTACCAAGATATTGCCATATAGTTCTGAATCACCCTGTAGAGTTATGTCTTCAAGTAAGTTCCAACACAAGTTTTATTTCTAGGCTTGTTCCAGCCAATGTTTATAAATTTGAATTTGGACAAAGTATATTTTTCAGTAGATGGTAGTAAAAAAAACTTTTAAATTACTGTACTTATGAAACTAGTTAATGAACTAACTCTGCTATTTTTTAGTAAAAGTAAAATAATAAGAAATGGTGCAGATGTATGTTTCAAAATCAATAATTAGTTTATAAAATTGTGCAAAAATTTAAAATCAAATTAAAAGGTTTAATTTTCCATCCCCATTTACAACTAACAGAAAATGGAAGTAGTGCCATGTAGTTAATTTTTTTCAAGAATAAAATAAATTTTATCTGATTTAAAAATTATAAAATTTAAATGATGTATTTTTTATCACAAAATAAATTACCCAAAGAAGAAAAATGTCATAGTCATCTTGGCTGGAGATACAGCTCATTTAGGTATTATATTTTCTGGTGGTCTGGACAAAACTCTTTGTTGACTAAAATAACTAGACGTAGGCCTACGTATAAATTTATTGAGTTCAAAATTTTAATAAATTCTAATATAAAAATACATCGTAGGTTATTAGTGTCTAATCATCTTCAGAATAGTGATTTTGAATAGTTGGAAAAAGTTTTTTACCAAGCCTAGTCCAGACACACATTTTTCAATATTTAACTTAACTTACACAATATATAACTGAAACAAAACGCAAATACTTTGCTGTATACAAGATCAAGCGTACAAAAAAATGTTTTCTTTTCCCCTTGTTTCCACATCTGTTATTTGTGGCAAAATATTTGTGTTTGAAACATCTCTTTCCCATCATAAATGGGAAAGTAGAAAACACGATCTTTTTCATTGTTGATTTCAAAATGTTTACAAATGTTTGTGTGTTTGCGGGCAAAAGTAGGTAGGTTTAAGCATTGTTTTAAGCATCTTTAGAAATACCTTCACTAAACATTTCCCAATGCTAATATTTTGTTTAAAGAGTTATTATTACACTAAGGTGTATTTCCATTATTATTTCTGATCTTGCAAATGACATCATGCAAATCATAACAACATAACATTAAATAAAATATACTGTATTGAGTAAAAAAACATATGATTACATATTATTTTGTTTTATCTGTAAGTTGGCGCCTTTCTAATTATATAAAAACTAAAATAGATTATAATTATTATTATCTCATGCCCTTTGACACTTAAATCTCACTCATCAACTTTATTTACCTCTTTTCCTTGTTTACTAAATAAAGACTAAAAAGAGTTAAACATCAAATTTTTGCAAAATACAATTCCTGATGCAGTTACCGTACTTAAAGTATTTTCATAAAGTTTGTTGTGTTTATAATCAGGCTTAGTTTTAAAGTCAGCTTTCAACAAATTAAATTTGATACATACATTTGAAGGCCTTTTAACAGTTGTGTAATGCAAAATTATATTTTTTAAAAATTTCCTTGTTTTTACTATCTTATCTTCTAAAGCGAGAGATAATTGTCTGTCTGCTAAATGGATCTGGAATCTCCGTCTAAGGATTTTTGATTTTTTGATTTTATATGGGGCTTTTGGCCACGAGAAATCTATTGAAAATGGTCACCAGTCTGGGAAAATTCGTTTTCTACGTCTTTTTATTAAATTAAAAAGTTAAATTTGTCCATTTTAAACAATACAAAGCACAGCTGATGCAAATGTTTTCAATGCCATTACAATAATCATCTGTTTTCTTTTAAACTGTATTTTATTAGAGGTAAGCCAAATGTTGTATCTATTTATAGTTACCATGGCAACGAATACTTCTGCTAAATAAACATACCCTTTATTTAGTTGTTTAATGTTATAGGCCTAACCTAAACGATGTTCACGGAAATTTGCAATAATAGTTATTGACGTGAGCGAACTAGGCCCTGCTTATAATCGAGCTTTAGCTCGGTCTCTTGGTACTTAAAATAAACTGACTATATTTAGTTATTTTGGTATAACACAATATTTACAATAGGCTGATTTAAACTATATATTGTTATTTTACTTAAATTGTATACAGAAGTATACATGAAAAAATCCAGTAATGCCACAAAAAAGTAAAAAAAAAGTAATCACTTAAAATATACACAAAATGTTGCTTAAACTATCTTATCAACTGGAGATATTGCCTAAAAGCGATGAAGTAAGTGCTCCTTACAAAATAAATTGGCATTTAAAATGAAAAAGTAATATAGATTAATAAAATAAACCAACTTTACTTTCAAGGCTTATTATGAAATTAAAACAAAATAAATTATTTCTATCAGAGGCATTTTTCTAAGCGTTATCGTAAGCATTCGTGATTTAAACTAATCCAGTATTTTAGGTGGGTGTAATTTTTCATTAGTTGATTCAATTTGGTAAAAGAGAGAACACAGGAATATGTACTTAATCAAAGTGTAAAAGAAAGTACTCATGCTAGAAACTGTCTACATATTTGTATGCCTTTCTGAATTATCACAAAAGGGACAAACTTTCAAGGAAGACTTAGTAATTGTGTTGTTTGTTAATGTAGAATCACTACAGTCAATAGACTTTATTTTATCTTGTTAAACAAGAAAAGTTATTGTATTCTATTATAATTTCAATGCAATCTGTTTACCCAAACAAAACTTTTGGTGTTATCTACTCCAAGTTGTCCTTCAGTAGAAAAACATAATGCTTATTATTTGAATGAGTTGGTTGGAATTATCCACATGAATTGAAATAATTTAAATATGGAAACATAAAGTAATGTAGGTATTTTTTGCAATGATATTTTGTTGTCCTGTATAAGCCATTTGGGGAATGTGTGCTCATTCACAAAATAATTATCAAAATATTTTAAATTTCCTTTTACTATACCTTGGATAAGACATACCAAATATTTAAAAAAAACGAAACATAAGCTTTTCGTGCTGCAAAGTTTGAGGAAAATCAGCTCCAGAGAAGTGTGTTTAATGGTGTATTATGCTCACTTTTACACTTTAACGGTGCATTTTAAATCCGATTTGATCCAAATTTGGTACAAATATTGGTTGGTTAAGTCGCTCAGACGAGTTCGTTAGAAAAAAATCCACCAACTGGAAGCACGTTTTTAGACCGGAAGTAACTCTTTTTGAGGTTTTTCATACTACAGTGAAATATTTTTAGGAGTTAATCTAAAAAAAAATTAACATAGGATATTATTCTTGTCTTTCTACTTGACCTTATAGCTTCCTTGGTTCCGCCAAAATCGATTAAATACTATAAAAGTACTTGGTTTAAATCCACCTTCTGATCCGAGGCCGATTTTGTATGCTGCGAAGCGAAGCAGTCCATAATCCAAGGCCTTAAGGTCGAGGTGTAAACTCACAATTAGGGATTTAACAGCAGGTGGAATGAAGCAGCGTGTGAGTCGAACCCGGAGGCTTAGGTGCAAGTAATTTTCTACACAAGGCAGCTATTCAGCTCCTTTGTGAGAACCAATTTACCAAATTGTTGGTTGAAACATTCAAATATACAAACTTAACTTTGAAAATTCACTCAACTCATGTCAGTTGTTCTGCTGCATGGTCAAATTATTTCCCTTTGTATTTATCTTTTAGAAAAGCTTTTAATAATTTTCTTGGCAAAGTTCTTAATAAAAGACATTCAAACCCAATCTATATAAATTCAAGGATTGAATTTACAGTGAAATTGGATTGAGTAATTTTGTGTCTGATGATGGGATAAAAGTCCCGAAACGCGTCACTAACGAATTTAAAGAAGAGGTCACGTGACGGAAGAAAAGAAAGTAAGAAACTTTATTTTCAAGAATTGAAGTCGCATAACGGAGAGTTGTAGACTTCCACTTAAATTTAAGAGAAGCTTGTAGCAGTATCTGGTCCAGATATTCTGTTTTGAATTCCTAGTATCGTAGGGGGTAAACTCTCTGGGAAACAACATTTGGGTTAATATAGTTATGCATTTATTGCCTGCCTGTCTAATTTTGTATTTATTGTTACATTCTCATAAATAAATATTGAGCTTGAATTGTGAGAAGATATACTTGATAGAATAAAACTTGAACACAGAGTTTCACAACTAATATGTTTATTTAACTCAAACGCGGTTCAACCACAAAGTCACCATCTTCCATCTCCTTGTAGTGATGCACGAGCTACAATAACTGTTGTAGTTTGATTATTGTAGCTCATGCATCACTGGAGATGACGCTTTGTCGTTGAAACGCGTTTGAGTTAATAAACATATTAGTTGTGAGATTCTGTGTTCAAATTTTATTCTATCAAGTGTTACATTCTCATTAATTAATTATGTTTATTGCATGTATATATTATAAATATAAAATGTAACATAAATATTTATTCTGCTGTATAATTTAAATTTGATTTGTGTACTACAATACAGTACTTAATTTGTTTAGTAATTTAAGGGAATTGTTACTTTATATAGTAACAGATTTTTTCAAGGGCTTTAAACAAATAAAAGTTAAATAGGCTACCTTTTTAAAAAATAATTAATTTAAATGTATCAAAAATTAAAATATAAATAAATATAGGCCTACTTAATATTAGTTTACAAAATTTCACATAATTCCATGACAACATTTATATTTTGGGATCTTATCTAAGATTTGCATTAAAAGTAAAAAATGCACTCCACTTTCAAAATTTATTTTCCAAAAATCCCAAACATAAATAAATTTTAAAACATGTTTAAATGATTTTCATGAAATCATGTTGAATCTTATTTTTTATTACAATAACACTAATAAAAATTTCAACCTTCTCATTCAACACTTTTTTCTAGATGTTTGTGAAAATACAAACTTTGTTATTTATTTATGGACTGCATGAAATAGAACCCCGTTTTAGGAGTGCTAACACTTAGAAATTAATTTCAAATTTCAAAATATTGTTGCAAAAAAACTAAATTTTATTTACCAAAATCAATTTTCTAATTGAAGAAGAAATTTAAAATTTGCTTCCATTTTTTGTTAACAAAATATTTTGTTTTCAGATTTTGTATAGAAAATTAGATTTATACCAACAGGTGACAGAGAGTTTAAAAAACACCAGTTAGAATGGTGAAAATTATTTCGTTTTGAACATATGTATAGAAACATTTTTCTGATTTTTATGTTAAGCAGTCACTCTAAAATTTTCCCAGTATAAATATTATTTCAAAATACCTGTATGTACAATCATTGAGATGACCTATATTAGGCAGTTACAAAAAAAAGATCTGTTTTTACTACAAGCTTTATGACTTTTGAAAGTAATTTTGATATTTTTTATTAGAGTTGTTTTTCATGCAAATAGTTCCTGACAAAAGTTGGTTATGTAAATATTTTGGTAGTTTACATATAAGAAGCCAATTATTTAATTAGATTAAATAACAGAGTTATATCTTTGGTTGCCCAATAAAACTTATTGTGTCCACATATTAGTCACACTTATTTTTGGATACTTAGCACACGTTATTTATTTTAGTGATAACTTAAAGAGCGGCGTGTTGTTTGGAAAATTTTTAGAATATTTGAGTGTACATGCACCTTGGACTGTGATAAGAGACTGTGACGTATTAAGTCACATAGAAGCCAAGTAAATAATATCATTTTGGCCTGCTTGTCATTTCAGTTGTTCTGTTACATTCACGATTAAAAGAACTCAAATTTCTTCATCCAGTTGCTTCAACATCAAAAATTTCATACAAGTGGAACATTGTATTTTGGGATGGAGCGAAACGGAAAAGCTGAACTAACACGCCCTAAAGTGCTAAAAAAGGTTGGTCTATACAGCTTTTAATTATGTGAGTTTAAAACATTGAGTTCCATTTCTGGATTTCAATTGATTATGTTTTCTGATCTTCAGATTTTTTAACTTCCACAAAATGAATTTAATTTGGTACTGATAATACTGTTTGTAAACTAAGAGCTAAATCAAATTGAAATAAGCAGTAATTGATCTGTCTTAAGAAATTTAACAGTTGTATTTGATTCGTGCAGAGAAACAAAGATGAGGAATGTTAACTATCCATCACAAGTAAAACAAAATTATTTTAGTATTATAAATAATATTTACAGGGTTAACATAAAATATGGTATCTTAATGTCAAAAGTATTTCAGTTTCCTTCATTGTCCCAATTAGGTCTCAAAATAGCATTAGTGCTATATTAAATCCAAACTTTGAAAACAAGAAGCATTAAGAAATTGAGAAGTTAAATTATAATATCCTTACCTTACTAGAAAATAATAGCACTTTTCCCTATTATTTAGAACAATTTAACTTCCACGAATTAGTTCTATTTTGTTTTTGTGTGTTTATTTTTAGAGCAGAGAGTATATATTCAAAGATATTATGATTCTGAATGTAGTTTAGCTAAATAGTTGTAAGTTCTTACATTTTTTGTTCAGATTAAAATAGTTTATTATAATTTAAAATAACAAAACATAATTATTCTGCTCAAACTTGTAGTAACTTTCTCCCACATCCACATCCACACCTGCACATTGTTATGCATCAAAATAATGATGACTATGACCCTTTCTTTTATTTAAGGGGAAAAGCATCACCTGAAAATCGACGTTTACGGCTTTAGTTACAAGTTAATAATAAAAAGCTTTATTTTTTTAAAAGGTTGACAATATCAAATTTGATTTGAGAAATACACATGAAAATTCCAAAGTTGGTTCCGTTCCGCCATGTGTATGTATGTGTTACAGCCATTTTGCGACTAAGTGCATTGACAAACACTGCACATGAAAAACATATTAAATTTTACAACACGCACAGTTTACATTTAATTCTGCGTTCATTGGAACTTTGTCATAAATTTTGCCATGATCAATAATTTTAAAACGATGCATTTTACAAACAATTATAAAACAATTGTTTTTTTTCATACATTAAATAATACTACCCTACTGTAAAAAAATCAAATGAAAATACTGAAAAATGCACTCAAGAATATTGATAAAATTTCCATTATTTATTCAATCACATTGGAAGTTTTTTTATCAATGGAGAAAATGGAATAGAATCAACATTAATATTTAATCCTGTTAAATTTTTATTTAAAAAAAATGCAAACAGAGACCTTTAGGACTTTGGCTTAGTGATGGGCTATTCGAATAGAAAAGTATTCATATACTCAAATACTTCTCTTTTATTCTAATAGTAAAAAAAGTAGCCAAATAGTTTTTAATGAATAGTATTCGTAAGTCCCAACTCTACTGCTAGTCTGCTACGGATAAATTATTTCTATTCGACTATTTTGGCGGATTTTCGACACTGACGACTACTTTATCTGAATAGGGAATACTTTTACTAAAAAGTATTCGATAGTCACAACACTACTGCTAGTCTGCTACGGATAAATTATTTCTATTTGAATACTTTGGTGGACTTTGGGCACTGACGAATATTTTTTATCTGAATAGTGAGTACTTTTACTAAAAAGTATTCGATAGTCCCAACCCAACACTACTGCTAGTCTGCTACGAATAAATTATTTCTATTTGAATACTCTGATGGACTTTGGGCACTGATGACTACTTTATACGAATAGTGAATACTTTCACTACTAAAATTAACTACTTTCTATTAACTATTTACTAGATTACTATTCGATGGGTACCTCACACAAATGAAACAATACTGAGACAATACACAAGTAGTTTTAGACTATTTAAATACTTTATTATTTGATTACACATTTAAAAAAACATACATATTTAATATTATAGAAAAAGACTTCAAAAAAATATAAACTAAATTAAATTTGGCAAAGACATCTTTAAAATAATGAATATAAAATAAAAATGTATCTTTAAAATAAAAGTAAAAACTTGACTTTTCACTGCATATTTGAATGTATAAAATAAAAATGTATCATTCAAATAAAAACTTCACTTATCACTGCATATTTAAATGTATAAAATAAAAATGTATCCTTAAAATAAAAATTTTACTTTTCACTGCATATTTGAATGTATAAAATAAAAATGTATATCCTTAAAATAAAAACTTCACTTTTCACTGCATATTTGAATGTATAAAATAAAAATGTATCATTAAAATAAAAATTTGACTTTTCACTGCATATTTGAATGTATAAAATAAAAATGTATCCTTAAAATAAAAATTTTATTTTTCACTGCATAATTGAATGTATAAAATAAAAATGTATCCTTAAAATAAAAATTTTACTTTTCACTGCATATTTGAATGTATAAAATAAAAATGTATCCTGAAAATAAAAACTTGACTTTTCACTGCATATTTGAATGTATAAAATAAAAATCTATCCTTAAAATAAAAACTTGACTTTTCACTGCATATTTGAATGTATAAAATAAAAATGTATCCTTAAAATAAAAGTTTTACTTTTCACTGCATATTTGAATGTATAAAATAAAAATGTATCCTTAAAATAAAAATTTTACTTTTCACTGCATATTTGAATGTATAAAATAAAAATGTATCCTTAAAATAAAAACTTGACTTTTCACTGCATATTTGAATGTATAAAATAAAAATGTATCCTTAAAATAAAAATTTTACTTTTCACTGCATATTTGAATGTATAAAATAAAAATGTATCATTAAAATAAAAAGTATTTGATAGTCTTTGGCTATTTGATTTAATGCATTGTTTCTAAAGAGAAGAGGTGAGTCCAATGAGTAAATGTTACAATGTTTGTATCCATATTCCGGTTGAATGTTTTCAATTTTTCTTCACTTTATTTGTTGACAGTGGTATTTAATGCAGAATGTGTTAGTAAAATGCACAGTTTTGAAGATATTTTTTTCAAATTATTTCTAAGTTTATCCCGTTGTCATTTTGAATACCAACATCATATCAACTTCATAATGCACAGTTTTTATCATCTTAAGAGCATTATTTAAATTATTCTATTTTGAATGACTTGCAAATAGAGAAACCTTATTGCGGGAACTTAATATAAAATAAGGTTTTTGCGGTATTACTTAAAATGTACATTATAATAAGGTGTATAGAAAAGCATGTCAATTAGCAGAATATAGTAGCTGATGGATGCGCTATTGTTGATTTTGATTTAAACACATACGTTTAATTTTCACAAACTAATGACATACTGTAAAGTAAGGGAAGGGATCCTTATTTTTAACACGGATAATACTGGGTGAGATAAAATATAAATATAATTTTGCACAGTACAGAATTTCTCTAAATACTGAATTTTGTGTTAGTCCAAAAATACTTTCTTATTATTAAATAAACATTTATTTTCCTGTAATAATATTTGGTTAAACTGTATTTGTTACATAACAAAAATAACTCGCTTGACTTTTACTTCGGCTTGAATTAAAATGCAGAAGTATTATCTTGCGAAAACTCTACAAATTTTACCCCCATTTTTTATGAATTTTTTCAACATTTTCAAGGTCTCTGAACACGATAAAGTAATAAAAAATGCATGGAGTCTGTCAGTCTATGGATACGATGTATGCACCCAAAGACTTCGTAATTTTACTGCGGAGAGTTGAAAAGCTTTTGAGCTTTCTAGCGTGACAGCAACTTGACGTGCGTGACAAAAATGTCACATTTTTGAGTATTAAAAAAAAAAACACGAGCCGAAGTCTCGAAAAAGTGTTCCATCTTTTCATCTTGATTATTATTATATTTGGTTGCTTTACAATATTGATATAATCACCCATTTAATCCACGTTATTTTTATCTCACTTTCTTGTCTGTCTGTTAGGTACTAATTTTGCAGTACATTTTAAATAATTTAAAATTGGTAACTAAGAACGGTCTGGCATTAATTTGTTTTAATATTGAAATGAAAATCTTAAAAAATTAATTTGGCTTGCTTCTTTATTTTATTTTCCAGAAAATAACAAAATTTACAGGATTGATATATTATTTGTAGGTTGGTAAAACAATTTTTTATTTCAGATATATATAATCAGGTGAAGGGAAACCTGAAATTTTCTAATGCCTTTGCCGTAATCTCAGCAAGATGTTTAAAATTGATAACAATTTGTAAATTGAAAGCAGAAAATAATTATTTAAATAATTTTTTGTTAATATAGGTACCACATTTTTAAAACGGACTTAAAAATATTAAATAATTTCTCCTAGCCCCTTACAGATTTATAACTCTATACAGATTCCTAGACCCATACAGATTGTCCTAAAAATTTGTGATTGTTAAATTTTAATAGCTTTAAAAATACTTGTAAGATTTCAAACGAATAACATTGGATGCATGGAGTAGATAAGTACGGTAAGGAGTGTAGTTGCTGTTGTTGAGGAAACTTACAGCATGCGATCATGTTTTCATATCTATTAAAAATTAACAATCATAAATTTTCAGGTCAGTCTGTTTAGGTTAGGAATCTGTAAGGGGTAATAAAACTGTATGGAGCTAGGTGGAATTATTTTATACTTTTTAGTATGTTTTAAAAATATGGTATGTATATAACAATTGTATTTAAATAATTTTTACAAAGTTGCTTTAGAACTTATTAATGTTGGCTAAGTTATTATTAAAATAAATGAGGTTAGGTCTTGAATAGTTTTTTTCTAAATAATAGCATTTTCCTTTTTCATTGCATGGAAAATGTTATCACTTTGCTCTATAAAAATGTTTAGTACTTAGCTAGACGTAAAATCTTATCATTGTTATTAATACTATTTACAATTATTTATACAAATATTATAACTATCAATGCCTTGGTTTTAATGCTTTATATAATTTTGTTGGATTAATCTCATTTTATTTCATTCTAATATACTTTACCTTAAACTACAAAAGACTTATAGTTTTATTTTAAAGATATGTGATTATGGATTTTTCAATATTTCTTTCTTTTCTCTTTTTTCAAAGTTGTATTTTCTGGGAAATATAAGATTTAATTTACCAACACCATCTTAAAATCTATTATTTACTCTAGTAAAATTTATAACCTATTTCTGACTAACATCTACCTCTTTGTGCAGGCACTTCAAGAAAGGAAAGAATATATTTTGATGCTAGTTGCTCTTTTAATAATGGGAGGTCTGAGTTATGGACTCTACTGCAACATGCCTCCAGATTGGCAGTATGACCCTAAGCTTCCTAAGAATCGAACTGTTATCATACTTGCTTTGATATTGTTGGTTATGAGCATGCTGGCCTGTTATTATGTGCGATACCGTCTATCTTTCCAGTCAATAACCATTCAAAATTCCTATCAGGTAAATGTTTATAAAATAAAACACAATAAAATATACATTTACTCTTAACTGTATTGAATTATTAGTCTAAGCATAACATTTATATGAACTAATTTATCAAATATTATAACTATATAATTTCAAAATATGTTTTGTTTCAGTAAGTTTCTACCTTATAAAACATTTTGCTATTATAATTATGTAATTTTATTATAATTTTCATTTGTTTGTAATATATCTTGTTGTAAGAATAAACAAAATAAAGTTTGTGGAAATATATTTGAAATTTTTATTTGTTCTTGTCAGAAGGCAAAACAACATTTATAATTATTTAAAAAAAATATAATATTGAAAGAAAGGAAAATGTAAACATTATTTGAATGTGTAAGCTATAATCCAAATAAGTAAGTCTTAAATTAATAAATACTATACTGGCCGGCAACCTCAGTTGGATTTATGCAAAGGTAGAAAATTGTAGTCATTATGATATTACCAGTGCAGCCAGCTAGCTAGCTAGGTTAAGCTAGGTAGGAAGCTTCTCTTCAGGTCTGATTTTAAATGCAGTTAAATTAAAATAAATACAAACTGACTTAACCTTTTTATATCTTGATATAATAACCAAAAAGAGAGGCATACATTAATGATTTAAAAAAAGCAGTTTATAGGCTGGATGATTACTAGATAAACAAGTTTGATTTTTCTTTACAGAGAACTCTAATGAGCACTAATAGTCAACTGCAACTGTTAACATCTGATCTACCACCGAGTTACGAGTCACTCTGCACAAAAGAAGTTGAGCTTCCACCACCATACAGCATAGTGATCATGTCACCTGTAAAAGCTTTTACTGTAGGGTGAATTTATAATTTGTTTATTATTTATGCTACTCAATAATTCATTCCTTGAGGAATACTTTCAAAGTGCATCTCTTTAGCAAGGGCGGACATTTTCTGCATAAAGTAAATGTAGGAAATAGAAGATACATGCATATAGCACACATGATAAGAGATTTGCGACCAATAGAACCAAGATAGGCTAAAGGGAGATAAAAATGAATCAGAAAAGAATCATTGTAAAGATATGAAAACGGTTATAAACAAATACCTTACATATTCCAACTTCCAAAGTGGATACATATTGTTAAATATGTATTTTATTTGTGTATTTTTAGTATAAAATATTTGTTGAAAATTTAATTTTCAACAAATTAATACAGGAAAAATTATAAGAAGATAACAATGTCAAGACTAATATAGAGGTACCATTATTAGGTTCAGGCAAGGGAGAGATTATTGGTGCAATTTTCTAAATTATCAGATCTGATTTCTTAATAAATCTAATACCATGTGGTTATGGGTTATTGTACTGTCAAAAGTTATACTATTATTAGAAAGTGAAACTTCAGTGCATAATTTTAATGTTAGAGATAAAAAGAAATACATTATTTTATGGAAACTGAATTTATAGTATAAATTTTATAATTCTGTTTATTTGATTGTGTTTTTATTAGGCTGTTAGGATTTCAGTATTATGCAATATTTACAAAATGAATGTATTGACTTATTTTCAATAATAAATATTGTACACACATTTTAACAAAAAATGTGCAGTTTTTAAAACTATAATTTAAGAAATAAAACAAATAATGTTAACAACAGTAAGACATAATTATATAATATTTAAAAAATAATTTATATTTAAGTTTATTTGTGGTGGGAAGCAAAACTGAATAAATATGTATTTTTCCATAGAATTTTAACATATATTTTACTTTTATTTTTAACAAAGTATTTTGTGAGAAGTAAATTGAATGTTTTGTAAATTAAATTTTTTCGTTTCAATTAATAAATTTATAACTTGACAATAATTAGTCGTGCATTTATTTTCCCTGTGAAAATGTTTAGATGAGCTGGAATAATAATTATAAAACTAGCCCATCTAAAATAAAAACTTATAATAATAATAGTTGTGAATCATCTTAGACCATATAAACTATCTAATTCTAAGAAATAGCAGGATTATCATGTGAATACTGTATAGTTGTATTCAGGGCCGGCCTTAGGCAGGTGCGACCGGTGTGGCCACACTGATGGGCCCTGCGCTTAGGTTCCCCGCACAGAAATAAATTAAGTTTGCCAGATGAATTATAAAATATTAATTAAAATTTTTAAAACACAACTGCTACTTTCACAGCAATCAGTCTAGTGATAATGTAGTGTTGTTAATTATCAATTATGTAGGTACAAAAGAATATTAAACAGAAAAAATTCTCCAATGCTAAGATTATTTTCATTTAATAATAGCCTAATTTATTTTCTAATTTTATTTAATAGTTAAGTATTATTAATATTATATCATGTTCTCTCTTGTTATCTATGTTTCATACTACGTTTATGTGATATATATATAGTCCTAATTATAGTGGGTGTGAGGGGGGTGAAAAATGGGTGCCAAATTGAGGGAACCCGCAGTAAAAGTTTGTGCCGGATTCCGCACAAGCTAAATTAAGCCCTGGTTGTATAGAATTTTGATTCCTTTTAGTAAAAACATATTTTGTATAGTTTTTTCAGTCAAATAATTTAGAGGGGGCCATCAAGAAGCTAATATAATGGTTCAAATATTACCTACAATCAGTTAGTTGACTTAGTATTGTATTTGTTTATTTGAATAAAACACATAAAACAATTAAGTTATGCAACAGACCACTTGTGCAGTTGAGACACTTAGTTTCTACGGAATCCCCCAAAATCCCAATGCCCTAAAAGGCATATTTTGAAGGTTTTGGTCATTTTTGAAGAATGACAGTCAGGAACAATTAAAATTTGGAAGTCGTACCGGACCGTTTGAGAATGTACATGTATTAACAAAAATAAACTTAATAAAATGTTCTTACCTTTTGAGTGAACCAAAGAACTTCAGAAATGCCTGAGTTAACCACTTCAATTGAATAGGTTAATTAGTAAAATTGAGTTTGCTAACAATGTGTTTATTTATTGCTCAAAACCAAGTTTATTTGACTGCCGCAGAATTTTAACCTATTTGGCTGCCAACTGAAGTATTTAAGTATATATTGATTTAATGAAATATATTTGTTTATTTACTTGCACAAAACCTGGCTAGAAACTTTTTTAAATTAAAAATTGATTATAGTAGATCTTGCAATTTTGGTGCTTTAAAGGGGAGTCCGAAGGCCATATAAACTCAATGTTAACTTAATGTATTATTTCTCTGTAACCATTCGAGATAAAGCTTTAATTTTTATTTTTGTTTTAAAGACTCTCTTAATATCTAGTTCCGCACACAGGTATTTTTACTTTACTTAAGAAATAAAATTTTTGTGAATTTTCAAAAAAAAAAGTTTTTGGCCTATAAAAAAATACCAAAATGTAATTTTTTTTTGCAAAATATTAAAATATTTAAAAAATCTTGCGTAAGGAACTAGAACTAAGTTACCTGTAACTAGTGTGAAAATTTCAATTTGATATCTCTAATAGTTTCCGAAAAAATAAACATTGAATCTTAAAAAATCTATATTTTGAGAAACGGAAAAAACTACAAAAACAACTTGACACAAACATATGACCGGTTGTCTGGGTCCTCAGCCTCATCAAATTGGTCCTCAAGTCTTCTTTTGAGTAAGTTTCTACTCTGCCTTATCTTTTTCTCAAAATCTTCTGCTGCCTTATCGCTTTTATATATTCGTTCAAGAAATCAATTGTTTAGTATTTTTTTCCTGGTTTTTTTTAGTAAATATATATATATATATATACATAAATACTTTAGTAAAATCATGCAAAACAGCCCCAGCTGGAGACCAGATATCTAGTCATATCCCGTCAGCTTGGAAGCGAGCCAAGCACCGTTTGCTATACTTCCGCCCTCCTTCAAATTTTAGGTGAGGTTTGTGGGAGGGGTCAAAGTTACTAAAAATCCCCATAAGAAATACATAGTGTAATTTATATTCATTGATGTAATATATTTTTTGTTAATGTACTTTTAACTTTGATTTGTCTATCCGTGCAAAGCCGGATCGGGCCAGCTAGTTTAGTATAAAAAAAAACAATCATGTTTCTTAATATTATGAATAAGATCCTGAAGGTGTGTAACAGGTAAAGAAAGTATTTTTACAGTTAGTTAGCATTATTAATAATATCAGTTGTACTAAATAAAATAGCTAAAACTTTTTTTAAAATCTAACAACTAATGGAACTATAATGTGTTAATTAATCTTATAAAAAATCTTCTTGTTGTAAAACATACTTTTACACAGAACATTACAGGTTATCTTGAAAAAAAATTAAAAATAATCCAGTGAAGCAAATTATCTATCTTGAGACCTCTCTACTTTGCATCCATAGGCTCTAACCACTAAAATACAATAACACAAAGAATAATGCTTGTTCGATAATTTAAAAAATAATTTATTTTGTTACAAGTTGGTTGTCATCCATGATATAAAAACATTGAAACTTACATATTTTAGTAAATGTAAATACGATTTTATCAAAACATTAAATTGTGCAGTTATATGTTATATCCTTACACCTAGAACAAGATTTTTGAGCTACTAAAAGGACTCTACAAATAGTTCTTTATTTTCAACAATTATATACCGTAGCCTACTCAATGTCAAAGGGGTTTTTCATCCGTTTTTAAACCATATAAAAGAAAAGTATCATTTTTAACGAATTCACTGCTTCTCGTTGACCAATTTACAAAAAAGTCACAAAAATGCTTTCATTATATTAATAATTGATCCTGTATGAAATTTATTTTGTAACTATACGATTTTAATAAAAAAATATAGTATTTTAGCGATGTCTACTTATACCATAGGCTAACATTGAAGGATAAGGAGCATGGAAATACAAAAATTGTCATGTTTCTTGTCTGTTGTTTTAGTTTATTATCTATATACTTGTTCGTAAAAACCATATTAATTAAATATTTACAATACCAAGCCTAAAAAGTAGTCTAGGCTATTCTGAAACCATTTTGTCTTTTCTACTATTTCATGTACACAGAGATATATACAGGGAAATAACAGGAGACTCGCCCTCAACTTGTAGAGGAGGCCTTCGTGCCATACCTTGTCAAACGCCTTACTGATATCTAGCAACACTGCAACAGAGGACAAGAACTTATTGTGGTTATCAACCAGCTGGTTGATAACTTGAACGAGTTGGAGCATAGTGGAATGACCACGTCGGAAGCCAAACTGCTCTAATGACTGTACGCAAATCCAGTGGCATACCCGAAATTTTCCAGTTTTTTTTAGGACCAGAATTTATTTTTGTTTTGTAACAGCAATATTTAAATTTTCTGGTTTGCTTCGATCATGTATTTTTAAGAATTGAAATAGCAAATTAAGTTGTGCGTAATATATAAATATGCTTTAAATTGGTAGCCCTAAACTTAGCTTGGGCCTTGCGCGTCGTTGCATCCGTCATCCGTGGGCCGGTTAGCTCACTGAAGGGAACAGTGAACAGCGTCGACATCTGCCCGTCGCGCCACCATTACTTATATCAGTGTAGCACACAGGATACAGGTGCAGTGCAATATTGTTCTGAGTGAGCGACTTTGTTGACAATTTACAACAGTGCGTTTCTATGTTTTCTATTCACGAAAGTCTATAATTTTGAGTGCAAAATGGACACATTTGTTATTAAAAAACCGAGACTGAGTACAGAAGAAGAAGAAGCAGACTGTCCAAATCCAAGACTGTTCTGACCAGATTATTGTGTCTTGTCACCCTTTGAGTATTTAAGCCCCTCATAAACTACTAATTTAAATCTCCTCTCATTGAACATAGAATACATTGCACCGCACTAAACAGTTGTACGAGTACCACACTACGCTGCGACTGTAATTGAAATGAGTCTAAGATTAAGATAAATCAACTGGTTGGGGGATGGGGGTTAGCAACCTTGTCAGGAAATCCCACAACTACCTGCCTACTGTTCTTCGGACCAGTTTAACACCGACCCTTCTCCAAGGAACAAAAATACCTTTGACCATCGGAAGTAATGGTAACTAAGTAACTAAATACAGTTTAGTACAACCCGGAAAATCTATGTTACGTTGTTTTCCCTTACGAACAATGCATTTAAAATTAGGATTGAGATAGTCTAAGCCTCATTTCCTTGCAGTTTTCTTGATTCAAAATATTTCAAATGATTAAATTTTAATAAATCATTCAATTGAAATCAAATTATTTTACTATGCAAAAATACTAATTGAATTTATGATAATTGATGTGTACTTGATGTATAATTTGATAAAACCAATTATGTGTATGTATAAGAAAATAAAACTCGTTGGTATGGTTTTTTCGTATACAAAATCAAAGAACCTTTATTCTGAAATTACACTATCCATATCCTTCGGGGAAAGTAGTACCAAACAATTATCATTGGTTGTACGTAAAATCCATGAGTCATAAGCCTTCTTTCAGTTCGTTTTGAAAATCTTCGAACTAGGGCACTTAGTTTTTTGAAAAATAGTTTACAACCTGCAGAGTGGAACGGCGGGGGAGGCCGGGAAGGGGGTGTCGCACAGGATTACCAAACTTCAACAAGTTAAAGAATATAAAATAAAAAAAAAATTGTTTTTTTCAAACATGCTTTCCTATCCATGAATAACATAAATAGACTCGAACTAAAAAATAAAAAATAACACACAGATAAAATTAATTCTTCTTCAGCGAATCTGATATTGTAATGAGACTTGATAGCTTGCAATCTTTTTACTTTTCACAAAATAAACACACCCAAAAAGCATGGGGCATGATGTGAGAGTACGCCCCAGTTTAAGATAGACAATCTGAAATGTAACCAGATAATTTTAATCAATCCGTATCCAGATTGAGTTAGTGTGCGTTAAAAAAATAGTAAATCATTTATCATGAACACAGAATCGATCGATCAAAAGAAACTTTGAACTGATTTATCTATAAACTAAACTACGGCGAATAATATCAATATATCTTGTTCCGCTTTTAAGAAAAAACCTTAAGGGAAGAAATATCCGTTTTCATCGCAGATCTCAGGACTGTAAGTAGACAGTCATGTTATAGTTGTGTTGTAATATTTGTTTAAAATAAAATCACAAGTTTTGAAATTTTAAATTTTATCATCAGTGGCATCATTTCACCAAAACGGGGCCAACCCCCTCCGCTGACCCCGGTACGGGGGAGAGGCCGTTGGGTCCCCCAAAAATTAAAAATGTTCACAATATAAAAACACGTCATTTTAAGCTATTTCACGCTTTATTAAGACATCCTTTAGGGGCAAACTTTATCTTGAAAAGATTGCAATTATTGGTATCTAATATAATATAGCTACACATGGTGACTAACTGATTGATGTAAATGTTTGGGTACTTTCAGACCAGCTAGAGAGCTGCAAATTGAAATGGGGGCAGTTGTTTCATAATGAGAATAATAGAGGTAAAATTGGCATAAAGAAAAAACAAAAAATAGTTCCTTTTATACAATTAATTTAATGTTATAAGTATAAATATAGTTATAAAGAAGTTGGAGACAGCTAAATTCGTTGCACATTACAAATATTTAGAATGAAATTTTGTATCTATATATATTAAAAGAATTTGGTCAAAACCTATTTCCAATCGCCCAGCCTCTCCTAATGGACCGATTTTGATGATTTTTGTTTTAAAATGTGTCTTATTACCTGTAGATATGTCATCAAGCATTTACCGAAGTCCTAGGACATTAGGGCTACGCCCCAGTGGCCCTCAAAGTTTCAATGTTAATCTTATGGAAGGTCAATCTTAAGGAAGAAGAAGAAATATTTCTTTTGATTTTATCAAGGACACAAAAACAGCTGTTCGTATGAAAAGCTTAAAACAGCTGATTTTGATCAACAACTGATTTGGATCAAATCAGTATCAAATGTAGTATTACCTTTTTGAGGTTACATTGACAAACTAAAAACAAACACAAACAAAAATCAACGAAAAATGCTAACTATATTTTAATTCAATTCAAACATTGGTTGTTACAAACCTATTATATATAAAACAGCTAATTAGGATCAAAAACTGAACATAATCATTCACAGATATGTCAAGTCTTATATATTATCATCCGTTCAGCCGCTATTCACCCGAGAAGGAGCCCCGGTATACAATCCTTCAAATTTCCCATGTTAATCTTATGGAGATAATGTTTAATGAGTTTGAGTCAGCTGCCAAATAAAACAGCTAATTTATGCTCGGTCACCTATGTACAAACGAGCAAAAGATTAACGAGATTCTTTATCAAATTTTCCACCTGCGAGCGAAGCGAAGCAGCCATCTGAGGCCGAAGGCCGAGCCGGAGTTGGGATGCGGAGCGTCCAGGGGCAGAGCCCCTAGTACACCTTAAATTTAATTATGTAAAACAGTATCGTATGATGAATGTAAAAGTCAATAGGTGTAAAAACAATTAAACTTAAATTAACATATTGGCCAGAATAATACAGTAATAGGGTTAATAGTATGGAACATGAACTATGCCAATGATTATTTACTTTTACATAAACAATGTAATGAAAATATTAAGACTTTTACAGCAAATTTTGTGACATGATTAGTTTGCAGATTGTTTAGAATCAATTATAAAACGTGTAATGTTATTACATTCTAAAAGTGATCTACGTAAAAAAAATAAAAATTTGGAGATAAATATTAAATTTTAAGTTAATAATTAAAAAACTAACTTATAAAATCATTTAAAAAGTCTTTATCTTACTCAAGCATTATATAGCCATAGCCAACCTTCAATGTAAAAGAGCGTAGCGCCGGGTCTTCAAGGATGCAAAGTCGTTGACCAGCTCATCAAGGTCCAGTTGTCTTGTCTCTTCTCGTTCCACAGCCATCAACATTAAGGAGCAAAGTCTCTCGTCACCAGTAGTTGATCTTAAGTAACTTTTCACTCTCTTTAAGACAGAGAAGAACCTTTCATTTCCAGCCGTTGCAATTGGTAGTGTTGCAAAAATCTGAAGTACTTTTATAACTTCAGAGTAGGCAATTGGTAGACTACGGAGAATATTTATAAAAGCAAGAACACTGTCCTCAGTACAAACACTTCTAAAATGGTGCTTTGCTAGAGGCAACTGCTTATTTAGAGTGTCTTCATCAAGAAGTCCCCTATGGTGATCGATGAACGGTTTGACCGGTATCTAGAAATTTGTTACTGCACATTTTGAAACAACTTGCCACTGAGTAAAGAAACTCATTAGCTGTAAACCTTCTGTCAAATTCTGACACGATTTTGTCCAGGCAAAAAATATTCTTTTCAGGTTGGTGTTACTTTCACTTGTCTCACATTGCCTTTGTGTCCCATGCTAGAATAAACGACGTCTGATTGAAATTTCGAAGGAATGGCTGTTTTTCGTTTTTTGGTTCTGTGTTCAATTCAATGATTTCAATGCCATATCGTTCACTGAAGCTTTTGACCTTATTAACAATTTTGTTGAACTCGTGGTCCGTTCTGCTACTGAAGAGTTGTTGTCGAGTTCCCTGGATCAGATGAACAGGAGATGACAGATCCAGGTTGCTGCCTTGAAGTTGTTCTGACAAATTGTAAGTTTCAGAACAAATAAGTTTTGTAAGTTTTGTTAAATTGACAAATACAATTAAAATTGCCCGGTAAGTTGATCTTACTTTTTTTACAGCGCTATACCAATGTGTATGAACTGTTCGTTCTAGAGTGAGAACTAGTACATGAAGTCTCTGCTGAGCATCATCAAAGAGTGCATGACGAGTTGAACTGTTAGAAATGAAATTGTAGACATTTTGAAGTGTGCAGAAAAAATCTTGAACTTCACAATTTTCACCTAACGCATGGACCAAAACTAAATTCAGTCGATGTGCATGACAGTGCACATACGTAGCATTGGGTGCTGACTCTCTCAGCTTTGCCTGCACCCCAGCAGTTGAGCCACTCATCACACTCGCACCATCGTAGCACTGCCCTACGCAGAAGTTATCCTCTTATGCTAGTCATGTACACATGTTCTTAAAGTAGATGGTACTAGTGAAACAGATTTTTAATAATAAATTCATTTTTCAGTATCCAGATCTCTAAATCGTAATATAATAATACAGTACCTTATATTGTTCCATCAGTGACCTCTTTCGTGTGTTTATATGACGCGTTTCGGGACGTCTATCCCATCATCAAAATATCTCGTGAATAGAGATCGTCAAATCATTAAGTACCAAACACACAAATACATAAAACAACAGCACATTTAAAAACACAGTCAATAGGTGTACACCTCATGGCAACCAGATAATATAAATACACAAAAAGAGGTCACTGAAAGAACAATATACAGTATTGTACTGTACTATTACATTAGATTTGAATATATAAATATTTATTTATTGACCAGTATATTAGTTGGCCAACCTTTTTATAATAAAAACTTTACGGTCTAAAGTTTAAAAAAAATAAAGAAACTATTGTTTTTTAAAGAATACACTAAAATGTATTCTAAAATGTATGTACACTAGAATGTGTGACGTCAATAAAAAACATTATTAATATACAGTAATTTGGAATTAGTCTCTAGGAGACTGAGTTGCTGAAAATTACATCTCTACTCCACCCAATTACTTAATTACTAAAATATTTACAATTTATTACTCTATTAGAAACACATAGCCTTAATAATTAATTGCTTAAACACTGTAGTTCACTTCTGTTAAATAGTTCAATATAAGTATGTAACCATATCTTTTGAATTTAGCGCACTGTAGTTAAAGTTCTGTTAGGTTATAAATATTGTCTTAAAGTATAGTGCAAATGATGAATAGAGATAGGAAATTCACATAATTTCCTAACCTAAAGTTGAACCAGTTTTAACTGTGTAAAGAAAAAAAACAGCATTAATATTGAATACCACATATTTAACCAAATTATTTGCAAGTTGCAGATTGATTGTGAAACATTATTAAAGTTTAACATGACAAGTTATGGGTGGTCAAAACTTGTTTAATATCATATTTAGTGCAAGCAAGTTTATACATTTACTTATGCTTTGCTTCGGTTAAATTATGCTTGCTTTTTATTTTAATCAAAAACAATTCAACACTGATTTAAAGTTGACTATTGTACTTTAGTGTGGTTGTACTTTTATAAATTCAGATATGGTTGTTGAAGTTAGGATACGTATAAATTTGTTTAACTAAACACATTAGGCTATTTTGCAACAATCTTTGAAAAATTTACTCATTTTAGAATTAAACAAAAATGACAATAACATAATTATTACTGATACACTTATGGTAAACTCAAGGCAATTAAAGCTTAGTTAGGTAGCAAAAATTAAAGTCGTAACTGGTCTAAAACAATGGAAGCTCTATTTTGTTTAACGAAAGTTGTCGAACGAGAGTATCACTTGCGCAGGGCACTTCTTATCACCTTTGTTGAAAGGTGAGGCCAGATTTTGTATAGAGTTGTATGTTTTCAGCATTTTTATAACCCACACTATCTGTGACCGTAGTTCTGTGATGGCTGCTTGTCGAATGATTAGTCTAAATGGAATCTTAACGGTATCTGCAAAACGTACCCCTAGCGCTTTGGGCAGCCAAAAGAGAAAGCTGGGAAGGGACAGGAAACTTATTAGTGAGGAAACTGATATTAGTGCCTTGAAACTTACTTTGTGTACTCATCTTTTAACTGTAATTGAGTAACAAAATTATATTTACGTGTAAAACAATTTCATTAAACTGAACACAATATTAAAATACACAGAAAATTGGTCTTCCCTTATACAAACAATAATTGCAGAGAGCTAAATTTATTCTAAATATAATGTGGCAATACAAAAACATGTTCAAATCAAACAACTTACAGTCTGTGTATTTGGATTACAAAAGAACAAAACATAATATGTTCAACTATTATTTACAACAATTAGATATGTTTGCATGTAATTGAGGTTGCAGTGCAAGGATATACTTAAATACATATTGGAGATATCTCTAAAAACGCTACAACACAGATTGAGCATTATATCATTTTAAGTGTCTCTTAAAAATGAACATTTGACAAAAATATTTGACTTTCAGCTGGTCTTGTTTCAAAATGGCAGCCCTAAATGTGCAAAATTTTGGTTTTATATTTGTATTTACTATTATTAAATGGTATTACTTATAGAACTAAAAGTTTTACCAAGCATTGGTCATTGTATACAAACACCACTTAGGGCACTTTTCCAAAAGTTTTCTAACATTAAAAAAATTTTGAATTTTAGAGAAATTTATAGCAGATTTCTCAAAAATTTCAAATACCAATTAAGTTAAATTACATATTAAATTGAAAAGCTTTTAATTTTTTTGTATTTAAACTTAAGTCATATCTCCAAACATTTCAAAATGAAAAACAAAGATTTTTACGTTTTGTACCACTCCATGTCTTTTTTTTTTTTTTTGTAAAAAAAAGGAGAGCATTGAGAAAATACATTAATTAATTTATATTTTTGAGAAAAATCATTATGTTATAAACAAAACAAGGAAAAACCTAATGAAAAATTAAGCCAACATCTAGTGCATTTGTTTTAAACCTTCATGAAATTGATTATTTACTGATTATAATTTGTTCTTTTTTCAGGACAATAATAATTAATGTAAATTTATTTGTTTAGTTTTTAATTCTGAGAATAAACCCGTTAAATGACAGAAAGTAATATATTTTTAATTTATGTTTAGAGCTACCATTTTGAAACGTGGCCAGGTATGTCAAATATGATTTTTTTCTGAAAATGTTCACTTTTAAGACATTTAAAAAATTATATAACTTTCAACTTATGTTTACATTAGAAAATTCTTCAAAAAAAATTCCAACCCAAAAAATAAGCTTTTTGGGACACTGGGATTTGAAGGAAAAAAAAATATTTCTTTAGGTTATGTGTGAAATAGCATTGAATATATAACCTATAAGAAGGACACACCTTACGGCCAGAATTCAGACCAATTATTTTTCTGTAATTGCTACTTTTCGCCTTTGCCACCAGAGTTCTCTGGTCCCTTTTTTCCTCGTGTTCTGTGCGAGAGAGAGCGCGCCTAGAGTGCGAGAGAGAGCGCGCCGGGGGTGTAACAGAGAGCGGGGATGTTGTGAGAGAGAGAGCGGAGATAGAGAATCCTTTTTTGAACCAACAGTATAAACACTGGTTTGGTTTTAATTTAGATGTCACTCTTCTCGATAGCATAATTGAATATATAGAGGGTTGAATATATTCAATGGTTAAACTTAGTTAAATAGTAATCTTTAGTTTATTAGTGTTTTTAGCTGAATTAGTTATCGTCAATATTTAATTAGTTTATTTGTGAGTAGTGTGTCGTTACTATATTACTTTTATTAGTTAGTAGTGAAATGTCTAGAGGTGGTAAGTGTTCGTATGTTAATTGTGAAAATACGCCTGCGAAGAACAGAGAATTGTATACAACACTACTTGACTACATGTATACAAAATTTTAGAATGGGATGACTATGGGTTCTTGTGAACAAAAATATTTTGTATGTCTGTTCAAGAAAATTTAGGGAAAATCCTTGCAATTGTTGCCCACGTAGCACAAGCATGTCATATTGCCGTGGAAAACACGTTTAGCCGAAACGTCAAGAAACGGTTTTAATAGTACGTCAATATTCCGCCCAAATGTCACAGCGATAAGATAGTTAAAAAGACGTTGCGAAATAGTTAAAGATTAGGTAATAAAACGTCTAAACCTCGTTGTTGCGGTGCCGTAAATACATCGTTGGATTCTCGTCATCTTAAGACGTCATATTTTAGCTAAAAACTCGTTGAAAACTAGGAAATGTGACGTTACTGTATAGCGGTAAAAAGACGTTGTTCTATAACGAGAAATAGACGTTGCTCCATAACGGTAAAAATACGTTATTTCAGAACGGGAAATATACGTTCTTCCAGCACGCTAAAAAGACGTGATCCAGAACGGGAAATAGACGTTACACTAAAACGTTAAAATGACGATCCATTAGAATGGTAAAATGACTACTAAAAGTACAAAATTATTCCAGTCAATAAAAATAATCTAGATACAAATTATTGCCGAATGATTATCTAAAATGGGAAAGAGTGCTTTCAAATTTGTCATATTTTGAAAAAATTATCTGCCAAAATACGCTTAAACAGGAAAGACATTGCATTTTCTCATTCGTATAATTACATCCTCCAATTAATTGCTGTAGTATATGTCATATTTATTTGCCAAGGAATAATCAACCATTTATTAGTCATTTTAAACCATAAAGAAAGAACATTTTAATTCAATACACTAATTTCATTTATAAAAGAAACATTTAATGATTTTAATGTAGGCCTACATCAGTTCGTTTTTATAAAATCTTCCTTGATAGCGATTTTTTTAAATGAGGCCTATAGCCTATATAATTCAAAATACATATACTTTTTACAGAATATTTATTAAAGTCAGTCTTTAATTTAGATTATTTATGGCCCAGATAAATGTATTGTACAGTAAAAAAATTCAAACAAATAAAATTTGACAATACCATAATTAGTCAACGTTTAAGATTTTCACAAAATATAGGCTATAGTAATTTTGTATTATACAAATACCTTTGTTTTGCATGATTATTGTTCACAATCCTTTCTTCACCACTGTTTAAGCGATGACACACGTTTTGCCTATTGTTCAGGTATTTATGTAACAAATCCATACCATATAACATACCTATTAAAGGTATTTATATAACATATTCGGTTCAGTTAGGCAAACACAAACATATAATGAATTTTGTATTTATTACTTTCTTAAAACTAACATTTTACTACTTTTTTTATTCCAAAATTAAAAAATACCTATATATATTAAGATAAATTTTAAAGATAAAGATGTATTCAGATAAATTTTAAAAAGAACAAAATTAAACGTTATATTTTTTCTGACTCATTTATTAAACAAAGAACATGAATAAAAACTTGGATCAGCACATAAAGAAATAAGTTACTACATTTAAGCCTCCGAATTAGCATTAAAGGAACATGGGAATACAAAATAATTAAACTATATTTTATAAAACAAATTTTATTATAATAGACATAATTTATTACCTTCAATATATTTTTAATGAAGGTGAAGAACTCATATTTCTGTAAATGTATAAACAACATATGTCTAATAGGTGCTTTAAATAGACAAGACATTAAGCTGAAAAAAATAAAGTCATAATCTGAAGAAACTTATTACAGCCTAATTCCAAATGTCTATTCTATCTAATGAATACAGTTAAAGAACAAATTAATAATTTATCACGATAGCTTTTACTCAATCTTGGAATATGTTATCTTATTTTCGGATTTTAAAATATGTGTTGACGCAATTTGTGAAATGTACAGAAAACATATATAAACTTTATGACCTTGTTAAAAAATAACTACTGTACGATACTTGCTTTAAATTGTGTTATTATTAAGATAGAAATTTGTACATATATACAATTAGTATGTGTTTGTTTAGAATTTGTTATTTTGGCATTTACGAAAGTATCACCTATTTCATACCCTTGCTACTTTTTGTAAAATTATGTGGGCAATAAATAAAATAAAACATTGGATTTCAAGAAAACTATGTTTTGACTTTACCATAGGAGAATGCCTCTTCTTCTATTCTTATTATTTTACTTTCAGGTTTTTGGTGTGGCATATAATAATTTATTTTAAACAGTTTGAAATGAAAATATTTAAATTAATTTGTTACCCTTATATTTAATTTTTTGTGTGTATTTTTATAATTTAAACTAATTTATTGTGCTTAACTTTTGTACTGTTCACTCAATGTTTGCCATATTTAAAAGTGTTTCATATTTAAATGAAGGTAAAATTATGACTATGAATGAAACAATCTGAGATCAATTTTATGACAAATTGACTATAAAATAGACAAACAGTCCAACATAGATGGTCAATAAATATTTACTGTGAAAATTCTTAAACATTTAATGTTTCAACTAAAGATAATTCTACTTTTTCTTTTGCTGATTTAGTATCCGTAATGGAGCATAGTTTAGCCAATATTTCATAACCTCTTCTATTTTTGAGCTGGGTCGCAATATCATTATTTTTCATAGCCATTGTACGAAAACTGTAACAGAAATATGCAGTAATAGTTATACTAGTTAAAGGATAAAATAAATGATAGATATACAATCAAGAAATGCTGCAGAGTAGACTTGAGTTCCTAAAGCTAATTATAAACTTAAAAAGCACAAAAAAAGAAACTATTCAGGTTTGAAATACCACTCGTAAATAAAAAAAATAAATCCTTGATTATAGCTCTGTACAAAAACTTTCCTGTAGGCCTAAACGCAGGAAATAATATTAAAAAACAACTTCTAAACAATAAATATCATTTTGTTTACTGTATTTTGTTTTTAATGACATATTTTTTTCAGTATTAACATGAGTAGAGTACAGCCCATATGATATTTTTTAGAGGGACTAGACCTGGGTATGGGATTAAGAATACCCTCTCCTCCTTTGGCGAAAGGGGTCCGGGGAAATTCAAGAACTCCCCCAAAAAAAGTTTAAAACTTGAGAACCCAATTTGGCTGTCCAGGTTAAATATTAACCCACACAGCATTGAGTCTGTACCTTTACACGTCCATTAGTACACAAAGCTACACCAGGCCGCACTAAGTAGTGACCCAGCAGCTAATGCTTAAACTCTTGTAAAAAATGTAATAAGTATAATATGTAAAATCAAATGGAGCATAACATTTAAAAAATATTCTAATTTTAAAAATCTTTTAAGCATTATTCCGTAAGTGATATAGGCTAGATCCTTAGGTTTCATATTGAATTAAGATATCTATACTTTTATACATATAAAATAATGAGGTTAAGTTTGTTTGGGTTAATGTACACAATAACTTAACTATTTGTAAAAATATTTCACTATTACCTATGTACTTTACGCCTTTAAATTACCGTACTTCTATTATTTCTTGAGTAAAAATAAGCTTCATTTTTTTTTATTGGGAAATTTTAGTGTTTAGAAAAAGCTTCCTTCAGGAGGTACGTCGGCCTATGCATTTAGTTGAGGTTGACATTCAACATTTTGAAGATTCAATTAGTAGGGATTGGAGGGGAGGTATATTTACTCAAATACAGGCAAAACAAGTAATGAATACAACAAAAATATTACCAAGATGTAAAAATAATTTTCTATTGTATGAAATGCTTACCACAATGTATTAAATCACAAATTGACAGTATACAGGGTGATTTTTTTAAATGGGCCACCATTGGCATCTCAGAAACTATAAAAGTTACAACAATCTTTAAATGGGTGACGACCTTCCCTACTTTTTCCCTTTCATAAAAACTACAACATTAACATTTTCAAAAACTCCGCCATTTTTCCAATATGGCGGCCAACTTCAATTTCTCAGCTTGAAATCGTATAGGCTATATACTATATTGTTTTATTAAATCTTTAATCGGTACCTATATTTTTGTATGGCTTAGTCATATACAGGGTGATTTTTTTAAATGGGCCACCATTGGCATCTCAGAAACTATAAAAGTTACAACAATCTTTAAATGGGGGACCTTCCCTACTTTTTCCCTTTCATAAAAACTACAACATTAACATTTTCAAAAACTCCGCCATTTTTCCAATATGGCAGCCAACTTCATTTTTTCAAATGGAAACCCCCATTTTTATGTTGAATTTCGATTAAGGATACAAATTTAAGACATTTTTATTCTTTTGTATTTTTTCCTAAACCCAACCGTTTATGAGCTACAGCCTCTCAAAAATGTTCTATTTTATGTGATTTTTTTTAATTGGGCCACCATTGGGATCTCAGAAAGTATTAATTTTACAGCAAACTTTAAATGGGGAACCTTTCCTTGTTTTATGAGAAATTAAAAAATATGTAGTTAAAATATTTAAATGGCCGTCATTTTCCAATATGGCGGTCAACTTTGAAATTTCTTATGGAAACCCCTACTTTTTATGAGGGATTTGGGTTTTACATGCAATTGTAAGATTTTTTTATTCTTGGTGTTTTTTTTTATAAACTTAACCGTTTAGCCGCTAGGAGCGCTGAAAGTTTCAGAAACTTTTATTTCAACAATTAATTATTAAAGAGGCATGTTTCACCATTTGCAAACAATACAATTTAACTCAAAGGGTAATATTTTGTACAATGGAAAGTTAAAAAGCTGATGTAATTTCACAAATACTTAATTTTATACAAAAAATTTACTTAAATTACTGTTAAAAAATCACCTCTCCTACCCCACCCTACAAGTCACAGTGAATCTGTTTAATAATTTAAATAGTTTGTGAGAAAGTATGTGCCAGTTCCTGGTACCGTTTACTTAACAGTAATTTAAGTAGGTTTTTTGTATAAAATAAAGTATTTGTGAAATTGACACAGCTTTTTAACATTCCACTGTACAAAATATTGCACTTTGAGTTAAATGTTATTGTTTGCAAATGGTAAAACATGCCTCTTTAATAATTAATTGTTGAAATAAGAGTTTCTGAAACTTTCAGCGCTCCTAGCGGCTAAACGGTTAAATTTATCAAAAAAACACCAAGAATAAAAAAGTCTTACAATTGCATGTAAAACCCAAATCCCTCATAAAAAGTAGGGGTTTCCATAAGAAATTTCAAAGTTGACTGCCATATTGGAAAATGGCGGCCATTTAGAAATATTTTAACTACATATTTTTTAATTTCTCATAAAACAAGGAAAGGTTCCCTATTTA
>JAGFPH010000049.1:1365288-1390472 GCA_018207615.1 Philaenus spumarius
AAGGACAAAACCGCTGGACCTAGTGCAGTGATGTGTTGTGGATCAGCAGAATGAAGCGAGTGTTAATGTAGTGAAGTCACTCATTGGAGTGATTTTTAAAAATGTGTATTAGTTATGCAAATTAAGCTACTAGATAAGATTGTATCTTAGTTGTAGTTAATAAAGAAAAAAAAAAAAAAATTTGTTTTAAACCTTCATGAAATTGATTATTTACTGATTATAATTTGTTCTTTTTTCAGGACAATAATAACTAATGTAAATTTATTTGTTTAGTTTTTAATTCTGAGAATAAACCCGTTAAATGACAGAAAGTAATATATTTTTAATTTATGTTTAGAGCTACCATTTTGAAACGTGGCCAGGTATGTCAAATATGATTTTTTTCTGAAAATGTTCACTTTTAAGACATTTAAAAAATAATATAACTTTCAACTTATGTTTACATTAGAAAATTCTTCAAAAAAAATTCCAACCCAAAAAATAAGCTTTTTGGGACACTGGGATTTGAAGGAAAAAAAAATATTTCTTTAGGTTATGTGTGAAATAGCATTGAATATATAACCTATAAGAAGGACACACCTTACGGCCAGAATTCAGACCAATTATTTTTCTGTAATTGCTACTTTTCGCCTTTGCCACCAGAGTTCTCTGGTCCCTTTTCTCCTCGTGTTCTGTGCGAGAGAGAGCGCGCCTAGAGTGCGAGAGAGAGCGCGCCGGGGGTGTGACAGAGAGCGGGGATGTTGTGAGAGAGAGAGCGGAGATAGAGAATCCTTTTTTGAACCAACAGTATAAGCACTGGTTTGATTTTAATTTAGATGTCACTCTTCTCTATAGCATAATTGAATATATAGAGGGTTGAATATATTCAATGGTTAAACTTAGTTAAATAGTAATCTTTAGTTTATTAGTGTTTTTAGCTGATTAGTTATCGTCAATATTTAATTCGTTTATTTGTGAGTAGTGTGTCGTTACTATATTACTTTTATTAGTTAGTAGTGAAATGTCTAGAGGTGGTAAGTGTTCGTATGTTAATTGTGAAAATACGCCTGCGAAAAACAGAGAATTGTATACAACACTACTTGACTACATGTATACAAAATTTTAGAATGGGATGACTATGGGTTCTTGTGAACAAAAATATTTTGTATGTCTGTTCAAGAAAATTTAGGGAAAATCCTTGCAATTGTTGCCATAGTGTACAACAGCAACATTAAATTAAAAACTTGCTGTAAACTTTTTTATATTGGTATGATGCATTATTTTGAAATTGAATTTAGTAAAAACTAAGAATAGTTTACCCTACTAGGTTAAATTTAATACAATAAAATTGAGCATTTTTCTATAATTAATAATTATGGTTAAACAATAAACTTACCACCAGTATATAATCATATTACTTTCTCACTATACTATAGTTTAAAGAAAGTATAGTGATCGCAAAAAAAATCGATGTTGAGATTTTTGTGGAAATATCCGTTTTGGGACCCCCTGAGTCCAAAAAAGTGGTTTTTACAAAATCTCTGTCTGTAGGTATGTCTGTATGTATGTCTGTATGTATACAAAGCTAGAGAGAAAACTATTCGATCGATTTCAACCAAATTTGCACCAGACATGTCCAGTACGCCTGTATAGATGCACGAAAAAGGGTTTTGAACAATTTTTAAAAACAACCCCCTTTTTGGCCAAAAAACTCCCAAAAAAATCAGTTATTATTTTTTTTTATAAAAAAACGGCTGTAATGATTTTGATAAAATTTGGCTTATTTGTAGCCTTTAATGTGCCCTACCATATACAAAAACCCGCATCTTTCTAAAAATTCTCGTTTAGCTAATAATAATAATAATAACTGATTTTTGGGGGTTTTTTGGCCATAAAGAGGGTTGTTTTTCAAAATTTTTCAAAACTTTTTTACGTGCATCTATAAAGACCTAATTGACGTGTTTGGTGCAAATTTGTTCAAAATCGATCGAATAGTTTTCTCTCTAGATAATAATAATAATATTTATTAGTTAATCGCCTACTTTAATAAAAGTATACAAAGCTAGACAGAAAACTATTCGATCGATTTCAACCAAATTTGCACCAGACATGTCCAGTAGGCCTGTATAGATGCACGAAAAAAGGTTTTGAAAATGTTTGAAAAACAACCCTCTTTTTGGCCAAAAAACCCCCCAAAAATCAGTTATTATTTTTTTATAAAAAAACGGATCTAACGATTTTGATAAAATTTGGCTTATTTGTGGCCTTTAATGTGCCCTACCATATACAAAAACCCGCATCTTTCTAAAAATTCTCGTTTAGCTAATAATAATAATAATAACTGATTTTGGGGGTTTTTTGGCCATAAAGCAGGTTGTTTTAAAAAAAATTCAAAACCATTTTACGTGCATCTATGAAGACCTAATTGACGTGTTTGGTGCAAATTTTTTCGAAATCAATCGAATAGTTTTCTCTCTAGATAATAATAATAATATTTATTAGTTAATCTCCAACTTTAATAAAAAAACTCTCCTACCCCACCCTACAAGTCACAGTGAATCTGTTTAGTAATTTAAATGTGTTTGTGAGAAAGTATGTGCCAGTTCCTGGTACCGTTTATTTACAAAGCTATTGCGCATCAAAAAGTACAACATTTGCTCCTTGTGATGGAAACTACTTTTTTTTTTAATTATACGCATTATTGACAAGTATCCTCGTTTATTCATTTAATAATTTTGTATAAAAAAAATTGTATATTGCTATTTCGTTCGTTTTTAATTATCACAAAACCGAAGGGCTTAACTCAAGTTATAACATTGATTGCCGGGAAAAGTTTTCTCTAACGGGCGCACCTCAGGAAAACCCGATTTCTCGCTAAACTAAAATAATGGTACGAAATGGTGAGGACACCAAAAATGAAGTCAATACAAAAATAACTTTCCAGTGCAGTTCAACTTAAGTAGAACCACAATTCTTAAATTCGCTCACTTGAAAAGTTTGTAAAAACGAGATGCGCCCTTTCGTGAATTTAGTGACAATAATCATGAAATCATATTAAAAAAAAATCATAAAATCGTATAATTGTATGAAATATAGTAATTATATTTGCAATTTGTATACTGGTTGTATAAAATTATAATATACATTGAGGTTATATTAGGTTATAACAATTTGTTACAGTATACATTGTTTTTTTAAAGTGTAATTGTACTTTTATGTTGTAAAATTGGCTATTTTTTACATGATAAAGGTAGAGTTTAGTTGGTTTAGTTTATATTCTGCTGAGTTTGATATATTTGTGGATTTTCTGTGCAATTTTGCTTGAATTTTATGTAGTCACTAGTTTTATATAAATTAAACGTTATTTTACCAATCAATGTGGTTGTTTGTTTTAAAATTTTAATTTGTGTTATATAGCCCCCTCTCAAATTAGTATCACAATTTGTTCAAAATTCAGTTACACGATTTTTGACATTAGGCCTATTATGGTTTTTAGATTGCATACTCAGCGAATTTTACATGCTAAAATAATAAATGTAGACAAGGCTTCCTTCCAAGTAAAATCAACTTACGTCCATAAATAAGCATGCTAAAATATTCTCCATAAGAATAACATGGTAGTGAGTATGCAGGTTTGCTGTCTCAGGAAACTGTAAATTTGGGGATTTTAGGCCATAATCTATTAGATCTCAACTAGATGAAGCATGCAGTTTTAATTAACTAACAATAATATCTTTAGTTCATAAATCTTGTTTCAATTCAATTAACGCATAGTGCAATATTATAAAATGAAATAGAAAATAATTAAATTAAATGCTATTATGAAAGTATAGCCTACATCCAGTGAGCATACGTTTCAACATGCGGCTCTGTGGTTCTGGATGTCTTTTAGGCAAGAGGCATCTCGACCACCGAACACCTAGCTGAGGCAGAGGGAGGGGGCTGCCGATTCGAGTCTTGAAAGAACTACTAGCGCTGCTTCGCGTCGAAGGCGAGAACTAGCGTTCTGACCTGTCGAACTGGTCTGAATTTTTAACACTGCGAGTGTCCTTCTTATAGGGTATATATTCAAAGGAAATAGTGGGGCTTCAGGTTCAGATGAAACCAAGTGTCTCAACAAATTTGTTTGTTTATTACATGTGTACTGGAATGGATGGTCTGTTACAATCTGTTTAAAAAAGCTCTTAATATTGATATAACATATTTATGTGATTACAATCTCAAGAGATATATGGTTTGTAGTCATCTGGTTTATGCACTCATGAATCATCTGATTGAAGTTTTTAGTAAAATATTTAAGAAAGTTAAGTAAACACAATTAATTACATACAACTTTTACAGTACAATTGTGTAGAGTTTTATATAATTAATTTTGTATAGTCCTTAAAAAAACTGAGGATATCAGTATTTATTTTATCTTAATGTATGCATGTTAATGTGTTTATACCTAGATGTGTATATGTGTTGCTTATTCAGGAATAATTTTCTAAAATCTTTACTAATAAGTCTAAGGAAAAAGTAAGTACAAAACTAACTGTGTGATAAGTTGCTTAAGGGATTAGTAATACTCCTAGTGTTAATGCTGTTATAATAAAGGTTATACGATCTAAAGATATGGCAAGCAAAGACCAATATTGATTAGCATCAATGTCTTTAACTGTAACTAATGAAGTTGTAGAACACTGTAAGAAAGATCTGGAATCATCTTCATTTAATAGTCCACTGGGGTTTTCATCCTGAAATACAAACTTATTTGTATTAGTTGGTAATAAATGGTATTACTTAAATAAAGGTAAACCTCCTGTTAGTATTTTACAGAATGAGTTTTAGTATACAAATTTGCAGCAAGGTTTTACTTGGTATACTATCAAGAGGTAGTGACAGAAAGTTGTATTTTACTTACAATACACAGTGGTTCAGGAAGACACAAGAAAGTATTAACAATCCATGAGTTCAACGTTGAACAGATACATTTAGGAGGGGGTCCTAGATGTACAGACCGCGCAATAGTTGTTACAACAACTGACATAACTGTTGACATAGCAACAACTAGCATTACATAACTGTAGGATCTCACTGGAACAATAAAAGTTAAAGTTAGTGTACTGTTATTAAAGAGGGTGGCAGTTTTTATTATAATAGTAATTCTATAAGTAATTTTAATTTACTATGGATGTTTAAATTAAAGAAATTATTACAAATAAACAGACAGCGCAGTCATGGGATCTTCACTTTCTCCTGTAATAGCAAATTTATTTATAAAAATTTTTTAGGAAAAAGTTCTGGAAACAGCAACCTTAAACTAAACTATTTGAAAGATATGTACATGACACCTTTGTAGCATAGTCAATTGGCATAAGCGGGCTGAAAGGTTTCCAAGACCATTTAAATCCAATAAATCTAAAAATTCAGATCATCATGGAATCAGAAGAAAACAGACTACTACTTTCATTCTTAGAAGTATTGGTTGCATGGAAAAACACAATTGATGAGCCATGAGTTTTGTATTTGTAATTCCAAACAATCATTTTGCTATGGGATGCTGGAAGAATATAGTTTGCATAGACATAATTTCAAGATTTACATAGTAAATATTATGTTCGGAGTAGAAAGTTCATTCATACAAACCACTAAACTGCTCAGAATAAAAGTTAGACTACGTTCCCAAAGAATGGGTGAGCGCACATAAAGGATATAGAAATCATAAAATTTCATACTATGGATGTTCCTAGTTAATACAGTCGTCCTTTTTTTGTTAAATAAGAAAGGTTTTGTAGCGTAAAATGAAAATCATATTATTTTTGTTATTGCTATGTTTGGAAACAATAGAAATTTATCAATCAAATGCTTCTAAATTTTATAAAAAAATTAACACTAATGAAATTGTAACATTTTAAAGCAATTAACCCTTTGCGGTCGGTTGTAATATTTTCGTTCCTTCCTTTAAGCTTAGAAGGCCACACATAGTGGCCCTTGCCATTTTTGAAATCAGGTTGGTAATTCTGTTACCATTTCTATCTGTAAAGATCGGGTGTCCTACCTGTAGTAGCCCTTCACTCCATTCGTCCTCCGCTTGGCTCTCCTACACATTGTGAACCCGTGTTTTGTTTTATACTTCTGCCTTACATATATGCTCAAATTGTTGATAAATGCTTTACTCCTTTTCACACTAATATCGATTTTAATAGTGGTCTACTGTCTGATACAAATTAGAGAATTGTTAAAGGAAGGAAAATGGAGATGCTGATCTTAGTGAATGAGGTGATATTAGTGAGACAACAGCGAGGAAAATGGTGATAGAAAAATGTATATTGGTAATGAACGTGATAATGATTTTGATTTGACTAATAATGACCATGAAGACAATGACGAGGAAATAAATGTGCCTGAAGATGATGTCACTCAGCAAGATAATAATCAAACAACTGAAAGTGAAGAAGAGTGGCGACTGGGGTGATATTTATTTAAGTCTTAAACCTTTAAATGCATAGGTTTAAGCCACCCACTTATTTGAATTGACATTTTGCAGTTGAGTATTTCAACTTGTTTTTTACTGAGGAACTAATTACAAGAAATCATTTCTGAAAGTAGCAGATTTGCTCAAGAAAAGGTACCGTAAATAAGTTGATATGGTTGTCTGATAAATGAAAGGATTTAAAATTGTTTGCACATTAGTCAAAATATGAAAATAGGTTTAGAGAAATAAAGATTTGTTGTATACCTAAATAATTCAGTGTAATGCCTTAAAACTTACATAAATATGGAGTGTGATCAGCTGGAGCGGGCAGTGATTGTTGTATGGTTATTAACATAGCACACAAAATAAGTAGAGCAAGGCAGTTTATTGACAACTTTTCGTGACTGAAAGGACTCATCCAGAAACTAGACACTGACATTACTATCGTTGCTAGAAATCAAATAACATCATTTTTAGAAAACATTTTTATGAACAAATTCTAACAGTTTTAGCACAAAAGTTTACAATTTAAACTTGCTTTGAAAACTTAAATTATTATATCATTGATTTCTAACAAAGCTAAAGGAAATGAACAAATTTCAACATTGCATTGACAACCACTAAATAAGTACAACAAACTAGCTGCGGGTGTCACCAGGAGAAATCACATAGAATAGTTATATTCAACCATACTAGCTGTTGTTTATGATTTCTCCCATGTTTACCTTGGAAAAATAAATATATTTATGTTGTAAATTTTTGATAAAATTTTAATGTTTCTGAATAACTGTCTTATCAATAATAATGGATAATTAATTACCTTATTTCAACCGTCGAGCACTCTAAATTATATCCTTTTTGGATTACCGGTTTCGGTGGTTCCAATATAACAATGGAATGAATATTTTTTGAGGTTGATCTGATGATGATGGCATGAACCACCGAAACCGGTAATCCAATAAGGATATATTTTAGAGTGCTCGACGCTTGAAATAAGGTAATTAATTACCCATTATTATAATAATTGCATTCTTGGAACCTAAAAACATCATGTTTGCCTTATCAAATTTGTACAGTTTTTATTGCTTATAAAAAACACTTTTAGCACTCCTGTACACCTGAGGCTGACAGAAACAACACTTATCGTTCGGACTGTGAGTCCACATCCAATATTTTCAATTTTCAAGTTTTTTTCTATTAGAGTGTTGTGTGTATGCATTGTGCATTTTTTGTAATCACAAAAAACAAAAACCATTATTTACGTAAGTAAATTACACATCATATTTACAATTATTTTATTATAACTGCTCTAAAGCTCTATATAACAAAGAATGTACTACTACCTTGACCTAGACATATATAAACAATGTTATTACAGTATAAAAAAATTATTAAGGAAAAATATTGTCTTTGAAACCGCTTTAGAAGATACAATTTAAAAATTATAAAATTTAAATTTGTACAGTATTTACACTAAAAACCACACATACAAAACCGTTTGTCTGAAGTAACTGTCCAAATACAAGTTTACGTTACTATTGCATGCGATGAAACAGTAAAAACATGTGGAGCACCAAGTAACACGCATGTGGAGTGTTAGTTCGCTAAAGATTTGACGTGCTCAAGATGAAGACAAACTGTCTTCATAGGCAGTTGGGCCTACTCAATAAAGTAATGTTGTTAAAACTCAAGACAATTTTTTAAATTAATTATAATCGTCATATTTAGTGTAAAAAAGTATTTTCAAAGCTCTAAACTCTATTATTTTTATTTTTAATTGCATTACAAAACAAAATAATTGATTGATTTTTCTGACCAATTATATTCAAAATATTCCCACTTATGAAAAATGTTTATTTTAATCTCTCAAAATTTTCCCTTATTCTCTGGTTTATTCTGAACAAAATGATATATAAGTTATGTTTACTGTTTATAGTATTTTTTGGCGAATTTACAAAAATACTTCTTCTAACAGTAATATGTTAATTGGATCTGGAGGAGACGCCAAGTGTCAAATAGAGTGTAAAAGGTTAATAGATCACCATGGGTTCCAACATATAAAATCTCAAATGAAAAAATTCAATACATTAAAACAAACCATTTACTCAGTAAGAGTTTATTATGGTAGCGAAATGCAACGAAGTTATCAGCAGTGTAACATTATTTTAAAAGTTCATATAAAATATAATTGAAAGAGAGAAAAGTTATCTTATTGGAATGAAACTGCTCATCCATCATCTCATTATTTATAACTTCCGTTAATGATAATTAGTGTTTCTTTTTTCAAATTATCAAAATTGTTTTCCAAATGTTGCATTTTATGGCTAAATGGTTAATTTTATTGAAAATTGCTAAATACAAAAGTTGTAGCTCTTTTTGCGAAAAATATTTTTTAATCCAAACATTTTTTATAGGATAAATAGTTTTTGAGATATGGGGGAAAAACAAGTACATGTATGTTTGAACGTAAACATTTTTAGGGGTTAGGGGACCAAATGTATTTCCTGCCCCAGGGCAACAACACTCAACTATAATTATTTTACTAATACAATAACTTGTCTTTTATAACATTTACTAAACAATCCTTTATTGATTTATATTATACATTACATATTTATCTCATTTATCTCGGGGTTGGTATCGCACTGTTTCCGATATCCATTGTATAGCTACGCACATTTGAATTAGGTTAGATTAGAAATTCAAAAAAATATATTTTGTAATGTACTGAAATTATAATTGGAAAAGTCAATTGAAAGTTTATTGAAGTATTATTAATTATTAATTACCATTTATCTGGTTCTCTTCTTATATAATTACTAGCTGACCCGTACGGTGTTGCCCGTGGTGGTTGGTATTTTCAGTCTTTTTAACGTAATTGTATTCTTTTTAAGTGTTCAGTCAGTGAGTGGTATTTGGCTTTTATATATATAGATCTTAAATAATAAAAGCACTATTGTCATAATAATAAAAGATCTGAAATTATGATTTTAGTAACTTTGATCCCCCCAAACCCCTCCTAAAATTTCGAAATTTTTCATACCCTTTCTTAGTGAGCACCTATGGCCTTAAAGGAAGCTACATACCAAATTTCATTCCAATCCGTTCGGTAGATTTGAAGAAATCGTGATTTAATAACTTTGATCACCCCAAACCCAACCTAAAATTTCGAATTTTTTAAAACCCTTTCTTAGCAAGTGCCTATGGCCCTAGAGGAAGCTACATACCAAATTTCATTCCAATCTGTTCGGTAATTTTGGAGAAATCGTGATTTAGTAATTTTTACCCCCCAACCCCCCTAAAATTTTCAATTTTTTAAAACCGTTTTTTAGTGAACTCTTATGGCCCTAGAGGAAGCTACATACCAAATTTCATTCCAATCCGTTCGGTATTTTTGAAGAAATCGTGATGAGCGAGTCAGTGAGTGAGTGAGTGGTATTTCGCTTTTATATATATAGATTTGTATTTCTTCTAATTCTTTGAAATCATTAATAATGTATTTAGTTATAACTTTCATCATTACATTTCTTCCTTCCATATTTTACTAACCCTTTTTTAACAATCCACTCTTTGCTATTGTTGTAATATAACTAAAATATCACTAATTTGAATAATTAATAAAATATACTTTTAACTCTGTTGTGATTTATATATTGTATTGCTATAGAGCCCTCGAGGGCCTAGCTAAAAAGACACATGTTGGAAAAATTGGCACTTCCAAAAAGTATTTCTGGAACAGTAACAAGGAGGCTCTGGGAACTTCTAGGAGCCTCATTATTCTTAACATTGAAACTATACTGTACTTATTATGAGTGTTGTCTTTGTAATTTTTGTCACTGCATTTTTTTACTTTATTACAATTTATTCTTCCTATTTTTATTTTTAATTAATCTAAACTATATAATAATTTTCCTTTACAGTAGATTTAAATATATTTGAAATGGTGTATGTATTAAGATTGGCTGTACATTGGCCATTTTGAATTACTGCACATATTTTACAGCCATATGTGTAAACTCTTATAAAGAATAACAAACATTTTATTTTGTTCAAACTAGAAAACTCATATTTCATGAACTTAAAACCTAATTTAACACTCTCTTTGAAATGTTTACTTACATATTATTGTAGCCTAATACTTAATTTCAAAGAAAGTACATATTGAAAGAAATAATATAGGTACATACCCAAAAGAGGAAGCAGAAGTACATAACAATAAACTGTACTGAATCTGTTCATAGTGAATGTGAATGTAAGTACTGCATGATCTAAGGACATTTCATCACCATCGCTATCTGATATTTGAAACAAAGGATTGGATACCTTCAATGTCCCTGCAACCAATCCTGAAATATACCATTCAGAAGCTGTTTTTTGCAAATCCATCAACTGAAATCACAACAAGTAATAAATTATAATGTTAATTATTATAAGTCATCAAGCAACATATTTAGATTGTGTAAACATTCAAATTTTTACAGTAAAACGTTTAGTTGTTATGTTTTTACTTTTCAATATGCTTGTCATAATTTTATTATTTTAAAATATTGTTGTCTTAATTTATTTTTTAAATTAATATTTGGAAAGAAAAAAAGCTAGGATTAAACATTTAAAATAACATTTTTAATTAATAAAATAAAGTCAGATAACATTTTTGATCAGCTGCTTCAAATTTTACTTCCATTTTAGCTCAAATAGCTATCAGTTTTGAACACAGACTAGCAACATATAATAGCTGCAGAAGTTTGTTTCAAATTACAAAATTTTATATGCAGTAAATAATTGCAGAATTAATAAAGTTTTTAATAATTATTAATTTTACTGTAAAGTAAATGGATTTTTCCTACAACAAATACATTTGTATGCTTCTGCTATATTCTGAAGAACACTTTATATTATGCCATTATATTTAAAGTGTGATATAAATTGTCTCATTAGTTCTACAAAAATACAACTTTAACCAAATATAATTATGCTGTACTAATAACAAACAATAATAATAAACCTGTGTTCCATTTTCCATTATAATGATTTGCAAGGCATCTTGTTCTGACCAAAATCCAAGTTTAAGAGTGCAAGTTTGAGTATCCCATGGCCAATATGTAAGGTTTAAGTAGCATCGGGCTTCAAGTTTAGCATCTGGTTTCCAATTCACTTGTCCTAATGAATTCAACGTCATCTTGGACCTTAATAGAGGAGAAGCACCATTATCTACAGCACTAGAAACATATAATTGAGATAAAATAATTAATTATTTCATTGTTATATTACCAACAAAGAACTATAATATCTTCAGTTTATATGTTCTCAAAACTGCATAGTATATTTAATCGTGCTCAGGAAAGAACCCAATTTTGTTGTAGAATAATTGCAAAAAATATTTAAAAATATTTTCTAGATTAATCATTACACTTTTTTTTAACAATATATTTTCAGCAAAACTGCTTTAAAGATCAAATTTAAAATTAAGGAACGTTTATAATAATTAAAAAAAGGAAAGTAAACATTTTCAAAGTTTCAAATAAATACCTCTAGACTCTCATAGTAAACACCGAGTGCTGGATAAATCATCAAATCCAGATACATGTTATAAGATGAAATGAGTTTGATTCCCATAGTTGTGAGCTATCACAAGGTGGACCAAAAAACTTGCACTATACTGTATTTATAAATACAGTAGAGCGTCGAAAATCCGAACTAATTGGGACCGAGGGGGGGTTCGGATTATCGATTAGTTCGCATTTTTGAAAATAACCAAGAAAATGCCATTTAGGCTAAAATATATGCCGTTTAATCAATTAAAGTGATTAAACAGTACAAGCAGTAATGTAATTACAATACTGTATGTGAGACTACTTACATACAGTATTATTATTTAGAGGAACCTGCACGTACAGAAGGGCTAACATGATTACACTTGTAACTCTCAATACATACAGTACATAATTAAAACTTGACAGTACATTATTTGTATAAACGAAAAATTTAAAAAATACTGTATAGTACGCTACTGTATGTACGACACAGTGTTATAATGATTACACAAAGAGAAATAAATGAACTTTCTGAATGAAAAAAACCCGGGACTTTACACAATGAAAATTGAAATAACTTTTCTGTACTAACACACTATAATAGCTAACAATAGACAAGCCAAGGTCATTTCCCCGCCTTAATCAACCCTCAGTCAAACACGTTGTTTGTTTATTGCTAGCGCTAAATCAGCTTATTAGCTTATAAGCATTCTCACAGCCAGTCTGCTGTGAGGGCGTGTGAGAGCAGGTATATTAAGAAGTGTTTAAAAAGAGATAACAATGTCAAACTGCGATGAAGATTTTTAACGACGCATTTGGAATTTGCGAAAAAAAAATTTTTCAGGGGCTGCCTAGGAACGCGTTCGGATTTTTGACGTTTTCGGATTATTGACGTTCGGATTATCGACGCTCTACTGTAGTAAATTGAGTTGGACTGAATTCCTAGAGTTTGCTGCGACTGGTTCATAGGCAACTTGGGATTGAAAAAAATGTGTTCAGAGGAAGAAAAGGCAACAAAAGTTAATGGATGATTGATGACAGATGACATATATAACTGGTTGAAGAAGAAACAGTAAATATTGTAACATGACAGGTAGGGGAAAGGTATGACTATAACAATTACGTAAAATAAAAGGAAATGCTAAGAACACTTTTAAATTTGAAGTTATACTAACTTGAAAAGTACCAACTCTGGTGCCCAAAGTTCTTGGTTAATAAAGTATAGAGTTGTGATATTGTCATAATCAATGGGCTCCCACTGCATTTTTTCATCAAACCAAACCTAGAACAGAAAAGCAGTCACAAAAGCAAACAATAGAAAACATTAAAAAGTAATCATTTTGTCAAAATAAGATTACAAGGACTAAAATGGCAACCGAAATCAATAATTGTTAAAAATTAGGTAGTTAAGAATGTGTATAAAACTGTACATTTTAGTTTGGTTACATTTTTTGAATTAAGCTTATGTCAACCAATAATTCTTCCTTGTGTTACTTGGTTCTTTAAAAAATTGCATTACCTAAGTTATAGCTATAAAGAAACTAAACTTTTCATATGTGCTTTTTGAATTTTCTCAACCATAACAGCTTGTATAATTATACCTACTAAGTTATGATACAGTTTGAGATTAACTTTTCTCACTCAAGAGATTTAAAGGAAATGTATTTTCATAACAACACAACTTTTAGACATTATCAAAATAAATGCCATGGCATTTACATAGATAAGCAAGTTACCTACATTAATACTTTTTTTTTCTTCAAAACCTAAAAGAAATATCTAAAATGGTTAAAAATTGTGGCTTTTCAACATAATATGTAAAATATTATTAAAGAAATCCATCTAAAGAAGAAAAAAACAGGAATTCATTCTTGAAATGTTTTTCTTTATGTTTTTATACTGACTAATGAAAATATCAACATTGAAATTATTTTAATTTTTTACATTTATAAAAGATCATTTTGAATCTATTGACTTCTTTTGTGTAGGTACATAACTATCTTTAGGATATTCCAACAGATGATTAATCACTTACCATTGAGAACGAGCCATGTAAAGTCATTTTAGATTTTTTAGCATCCTAAAAACAATAATTTAAAATTAAGCAGCAGAACAATATTTAACACTTAATACACTAAAAATTATTGAATTCTCTGATATTTTCATGGCAATGATGATTGATTAGGACAGAGGAACTTGGATCTAAGTAGGATGGTGGGGGTAAAGGTGACTTATACGTAATGTAAGACAGAGATTGAAATGGACACGCACCATCCCCATTAATTGAAATTAATCATGTGTTATCATTTCACCATTATAGGCCTAATATTTAAATAATTAATAATCTCATACATTACAAACAAATTTTGATATTGTCAACAATGTAAGGAAACAATATAATATATTATAACACCAGCTGTTTGACTTGTAATACATTAAGCCTTTCTCATTGAGTTTTGTTTGTTTGCTTTTACATAATAAAAAAACCTGTTAAGGCTCCTTTCACACTTAACAGTTTTGGACGACTGGCCAGAATCCGACCCTCCAAATTATTTTAGCTAAACAAAGAAGAATATGGGACTTTTCACACTCACCTGGCAATGTAATTTTACCGTCACTGAGCCGGGTAGCAGCCAGCTACTGCCACTGGATCGGACGGTGAAAGTTATCAACCGACAGGCGAGTTTCTTGGTAATGGCTCACATGTTTGAACATTTAGTCGGTCGGCATATCACCCACATGCCATTAATTCTTTCTTTTTATTAGTTTTAAATATTAGTTATTGCTTTTAGCAGTGTTTAGTAAATTTTAAAGTAGTTCGTGCCATTGTGTCAAGTTAATTTTAATAATTTAAAGTATTTAAAAAAAGTATATTATAGCTCACTATGACACAGGTCGACATTGACTTTTTGATTTTGTTAAAGTAAATTCAATCTGTATTAATTTATTTATAGATGTCACTAGCAACTTGATAAGTATATTCTGTGATCATATGTATCGTTATTATTAGGCCTCTCCTTACTTACTTCTTCATACGAGCTTCCGGCCTCAGGTAATGCCGACGACTCGATGACCATGATATGCCGCAGCCGCCAATGCCCAATACCTCTTGTTCCGCAGTGCGTCTTCCAATTTGTTTTGGCTGTCCTTTAAAACTTCTCTGAGAGAATCTCTCATTCTGTTCTCCGAGGTGCACTCCAGCAGTATGTGGCCTATGGTCTCCTCTTCGACGCCGCACCTCTCGCATCTGTCGGTTTCCTTCAGTCGAAATCTTCTTAGGTAGCTGTTTGTCACCGCGTGTCCCATTCGAGCTCTTGCCATAAACGTAGCAACGCTGCGGGAGACCCCTCTATACCAGTTTGGTGCGGTAGGTGTTTCCTGGATTTTAAACAGAGACCGTCCAACAGTTTCTTGCTTCCATCTCTCAGTCCATTTCTCCATTACAAATGTTTCAATCTTCCTTTTGCACTTGCTGAGAGAGAATTTTGTGGGTGGGACCGGGTGCATCTCAGCCGCACTTTTAGCTATTTGGTCCGCCAGTTCATTTCCCTGCAATCCACAGTGTGATGGAATCCACTAAAAGACTATGGTTTTTCCAGTCCCCTGTAGGGCTCCTAAAAGGCTCTTTATTTCACTCGTCCGGAAGTAGTAGTCGTCAGGTGTGTTTTTTTTAATTGCCTCAATGGCCGACTTAGAGTCCGTAAGAATACATATCCTTGAGTCTGGCACCTGCCCGCAGCCCACCAGCGCCGCATTGAGGGCCAACAATTCTGCATCCATGCTCGATGCCGAGTTTGCCGGTGCGTAGAAACGTTCTTTTGTTTTGTCGTTATAATAACCTGCACCAGATTTAGTCTGCTTCAGATCAACGGATCTATCCATGTAGATCCTCGTATGGTCTCAGTATCTCTCCTCTATCATTTCCAGTGTCTCTGCTTTTAGTAAATTAAGATCTTCGGAGGTACTTTTGGAGTTTCCAGATGGTAGTTCGGTGTATGCTGTGACCTCCGCTTCCCTCCATGGTGGCCAGCTGTGTACCATTGGCATAGGTTCCGGTATAATTGATTCTGCAAACATTTTCATGGCGTCCACCCGACACGTGAAAGACTGTCTGGTTGTTGCCGGTGCCAGTGTGAACAAGGGGTGATCATTTGGGAGAGTCTGTGTCTTGATCCATTTGGTCAAAATGTTTTTTTCTATAAGGAGGTCAATAGGCTCAAGGTGTGCTTCAATTTCCATTGCCGCTATTGGAGACGTACTTGGGCAGCCCAGTATTATTCTGAGGGCGGCTGATTGGATTTGCTGGATGATCTTTTTTAAGTGCGTGCATGCCGCAGAGCCCCAAACTTCGCTACAGTACAACATCTTAGGCCGCACATAGGAGGAGTAAAGCATCCTGAGTGTTGATGTGTCCGCTCCCCAATTTCTGTTTGCAACTGCTTTGATGGTGTTTACTCTTTTGCTGCATTGATTTCTTACCTCGTCAGTATGTTTGTCAGTAGCTTTGGATCAAGGTGTACTCCCAGGAGCTTTGGTCATTCATTCACCCTCAGTTCACGGTTCTCTATAAGCAGTCGCGGTTTGTATTCTTTAAGCGTGTTGCGTCTTGTAAAGAATGCACATTCCGTCTTTGCTGTCGATATTGTTAAGGACCACTTCAAGCACCATTTGACCACCCCGTCCAGCGCTCTTTGAAGGAGAGCGCAGGCTTTGTCCGGTGAGCCGTCCACGGCGAACATGGTAACGTCGTCAGCAAACACCACCAGGTCCACTCCCTCAGGCAGAACACTGCTCAAGTCGTGTAGGGCGATGTTAAACAGTGTTGGGCTGATGGCTAAACAGTGTGATCATATGTATCATTATTATTAGGCCTCTCCTTCTTCTCTTTTTTCTTGTTGTTGAGGTAGGCCTATTTTAATTAACATGCTGTAAGTACGGTTTATCTATATAAATAAAATTGAAGTGTCTGTCTGTGATATCAAAATACTATAAGCTTTTTTCTAAGATCATTTGGTTATTCACACATTACAAAAACCTAAACACACATTTAAAAATTTTTTGTCTGTCTGTCTATTTATTTGGCCGCGCTAATCTCCGGAACGGCTGAACCGATTTTGACAAAATTTTCATTAACATGTAGAGGACTTTTCAGAGGATAATTTAGGCTATTTTTTATTACGAAAAAAAATATAATTCCTGTAAAAATATTGAAAAAATGTAAAAAAGTCTACTTATAACATAAGCTGAAGTAGCTTAAGAACTTGTTTTACAATAACTGGGAGAATAGATCAGATGTAGAGTGCTCGTTTAGCATGTGAGAGGTCCTGGGATCGATCCCCGGCGCCTCCAGCATTTTGTTTCCCCAATTTTGTTTTATGAACTTGTGAATACAAAATGTTATTGAGCTATGATTGTTTTTACAAGATATTCTATTATAGTTTTAATTAATTATTATATTCGTATAACCGCATACCTTGACTAATCCTTAATCAGCTTTCAAATCATAATAAATATTGTAATCACATTCTGCCAGTGCTTTATACACGAATAAATTAATTACGCAACCATATTAAGTTAAATTATTTTTTCAAAAAAATGTTAATAACATTGTAATAAGTATTATAATTTGTCATTTGGGAAAGTATTTTTCTTCAATGTTATGGTTTCCAGGGCGTAGGTTTTGTAACAGGTACTAATTCAAGACTTTAGAGACAGCCGCTCTCTAAGAAAACAATGTTAAAACTGAGAAAGTCCGAGCAGTTTCATGGATTAGTAAATTTCTTAGGCCTGTACAAGAACATACCTTTGATTTGGTCAACATTTTTGCGGACACTGCATCCATCTTCATGAACTTCTTATGCCACTCATAAATGTGCGCATTTGAGGTGGTTCTTTCTTATTATAACTTGTAAGCTACAAGTCAGAATCATTTCCTAATGTGATTTAATTTTTGAAAACAAAGAAATATCACTTCAGCTGCTTGCCAAGAATGAGAAATTGTAGCCTAGTTAAACTTTCAAATGTTCTCTAGTCAATGTTTTATAGGCCATTTATTCTTTATTCTTCTATAGCCTATATATTCTTCAATAGCTTACAAGTATTAAACGTATGATACCTATTCACTTTTATTTAATAACCTTGTTTAATAACCACTGGCAATGTCTTAACTAGTTTTATTATTTGATCCTTCTAAAATATTAGTTTTTAATTAGCAAATAAACTTTACTAGTGCTTCTTAACCATTGATTATTAATTATTATTCCCCCAAAATTGTATATAGTACGTACCAGTTGAATAAAATCTGTTACCAAACCAATGATTATTGGCATTGTTGTTTCAGAGTCTAATGCAGGGCGTGAATAACGATCATAATTCTTTAGCAGATCTTGACGTAGTCTCACTGTGGTTGATACATTTTTTATCACTTCATCTACGAATTCAAATATAAAAAAAGTAATAGTTATGTAGATTTTAACAGGCAAGTTAAAATAAGACTGTATTTATGTTGATTACATTTTCAAAATTCAATAAACAAAATTAAGAAAAACAATGTTTTAAATTAGGGTTTATATTAAAATATGCTATCTTAATAATAAATACAGTAACTAAAGAAATACAACCATTTGTAAAAAAAAAACATAATGCATTTTTTACTGTGTACTTACTATGCACTTACATGATGATGACCTAAATAATATTTTTATTGATAACTTGGGTTCAAAAACAAAACATCCTACCTCTAATGGAAATGTACGTAGTGAAACAATATTTACAAGTAAATTGAAAGATATTTTTTCTAGGCTTATATTAACTTTAACTAGTGGTAAATATGGAAAAAATGTAAATAATATATAGGGTCTGTTATTTGTATTATTGGATCAGGATTATTCATACTAAAGTTGTATAATTATTATCATAGATTTATAAATAATATGCTGGGTTTAACTACCTACTCATTTTTGTAAAGATTGAGATTGTTCTTGTGATTTAAAAATAAATAACAAATCAGGAACTTTTCTTTATATAAACCTATTAAATGTCAGTTTTATATCCTACTCTCCCATTTAAATTATTAACCATGGTTAATTTTGTTTACCTTGTATAATATATTTTATAAATGCTTGTTTGGTTGAAACATTATTTACTTTTCATATTAGATATTATGTTTTTCTATTGTCCCAAAAATTATTTTTTTTGAAAATTACATTATATTTTGTTTGGGTTTTTGATAATGTTTGGGTTCTTAAAGAGCTGTATTACAGAAACATTTGATTTAAAACATTAATACAATAATTTTTTTATAATAATTTACAAATTTGTGTATTTCCTAATAGTGTGAATTATTTTGCAACAATAATTATTTATAAGTTGGTCTATAGTGTTGTCTACATTATGATTAAGTGAAAAATATAATTTTTTCTGATGACAGATTATACAGAGCAGTTAAATTCTCCTATCTCAATCATTTTAATATTTAAGATGCTAATGTATTTTACAGGAATCTTATTGTGAACTCATAATATTAATTCTATGAATTCATGTTTTTTTTTCAGTTTGGGTGTAAAATGATGCATTATATTAATTTGTATTAAATTATCATTCAGTATAAAGCAATCCATTTATAGCCATTATTTTGGTTAGAAATTCACAAAAATGTGTTTAGTTCTACGGTTTTTTCTGTTGTTGCCATGCCTGTCAAAATTATTGTAATATTTAACCATATGGGTTTTGTGTCTTACTCTAGGACCCCAATTCATAAATCACAAAACTGAAATTCTTAGTTCATAAAAAGTAGCTTCCAGCTACAAATACTTTATTTAATAATTAATTTGTGAGGGTTGAACTTTCTTTTCAGCCACTTTTGCATACCTATCTTTAATAATTTCAAAATGTTTCTCTTGGCTGGAAAATAAGAGTTGCTAAGTTTGAATCACAAGGAGGCTATTTATGTTCAGGTGACGAACGGTGCAAAATGAATGGTGCAAACGTATCTTACATTTCTTAACTTTCCATATCCAAGCAGCAATTAAAAAAGTCTATCTATATTTTAAAATGTTAATATTTATTTCAAATAACCTTGCTATAAACTTTATGATTAAAAGATTAAACTATGAATTTAAATGCATACAAATTATTTTATTTATTTGTGAACAGTGTTATTGGTAATTATTGCTTAAGCAGTACATACATTTTTTATCAAAATCTTAGTTAATGTAAGCAAGTGTACTTACTATATTTTCCTTCGTCACATTCATGTAACCATTTACCCACAATTCCACTCCAAGTACAAAAACTGATATATTTTATAACCAATGGATCTGTATCTTGCCAGTATATGAAAGGTACATCGTTTCCTTCCTTGCCTACTGCAATCATACCAGATGTACTTAGACGAATCTACAAGGATTGCAAACAGATAGTAATTATTAAAGTAGTTGTAGCAATACCAATAAACACAATAAGTTTACACTTTTCTCCTTAATATTATATCCCTTGTTGCACAATCATTTTTAGCTGTGTCCACACTTGTAATAGAAAAATAGAGCTGAACTCAAATTTTGGTGTCAATGATTTTTATTAAGACAAAAAACCTGAGCAGACATTATTACCTGGAAATCGGAGAGCTTTTTTTATATAATGCTCTAAATAAACAAATTGAGATACCGGTATCTACAATCACAGGTTCAAAAAAAGGTTAAAAAATTAAACATTTAATTTACACATACTACTGAAACTAGTTAGCAATAACAATAAAATTTCTAAACATTAACAATGACAACTTTTTACAGGGCTGTAAAGAGCCTTTTTATATAACAGTGAATAAAACTCTAATTAAAACTACATCACAAGGTTATAAACCTTAACATGGTACTTATGATAAATAAAATACATAGGATAAAACAATAGATATTTTTAAATGTTATCAATCACATTCAAATGATGGAGAAAATGCTATCACCATATTAATGGTCTGGGTATTATTACCCAGCATCATTTGAATGCAATTTAGTAGGTAAAACCTCTTACGAACATGTTTTAATTTTCCACACTCTAAAAGAAAGGTTAAAATTTATTTTCGAGTATAAGTATCCAAGTCACCGATATGATTAATAAGTTATCAAGTACTTACTGTACACCGTCTGTGACTTCTATATTTCCTTATTACGGGTTTCGGGGCTTACGTCTCATTATCAGATAATCCCTTTTATTTGAGGACTTCAAACATTAAACACTAAAAACATGTACATTACTTTACACACACACCACACGACCACACGCATGAACGTCGAGGTGCACAGCAGCTTAATGTTGTGTAATGCTTGTGTAAAGCAGTGGCGCATCGAAGATTTGGCTGGGGGGGGGACTAAGCTCAGGTCAGAGTATGTATATAGTCAATGAAATCTAAATTTGTGGAAAAGTTCTGTAACATATCACAAATTCTGGAACATCATATATTCTTTTAATGTTAAAAAAATGTAAACCTTCATATTTAGAAGTGATTAAAAATGTTGTTGTCATTTAAATATTGTAAAGTCTCAAGTCTGCAATTAACTAAAAAGTTTTGATAAAACCATTCTACCACCAATCACCAGTATACAGGGATAAATAAGATCCCAAATAAAGTTTTTTTATTTTACGAAAAACAAAGATATAATGAAAACATTATTTACAAAATATTGACAGTTAAATTTAAATAAAAATCAAGACTAAACCTAAATCTTGATGTCCAGGCGTCGAAGTTTTTTGGCAAGTTCATTGAGAATTTCTTCGTCATTAACTTCTATGTTCCCTTATGAACATACAACAAAGCAAAGCCGTTAAATCTAGTTTCTGATGTTGTGTTTCTCAGATATGACTTCAAATACTTTGACCGCTCAACAGAATATGAAGTCAATAAAAATATAACTATTCAAATGTCTCATGTAATTTTAATTATTTATGTATTTACATGTAACATTTAGTTAATAAAGAGTAACCGTTGATTTCGACGGGTCACTTCTAGTAATTATTATTTGTTATTTCTAAAATACATAAACAAAATCAAATATGGCCTGTTCGTTGGATAGGTTGGTTACATAACCTACATGTAGCCTATTTATAGAAGTTTTTGGACGTCAGGATACGATGGAAGAAATTGAATTGCCACAAAATATAATTTCAAACAATAATCTAATTGATGAAGTGTTTGGTAACTGTTTTGCCAGTGAAAATGATGAGGGGAATGAAAGACAGAGCAATACTCGCACCACTCAATAAAGATGTTGACAAAATTAATGAAGATATAGTTGCCAAGCTTCCCGGAGAGTACAAAATCTATCATAATCATGATACGGTAAAAGATCAACCTGTAGGAGCACTTGAATTTACAACAGAATTTCTTAACACTGTCAACATTTCAGACTTACCACTGCACGAATTGAAATTTAAAAAAAAATCATTCATAATGCTGTTGAGTAATTCGGATGTATCAGAAGGCCTATGCAATGGTGTAAGACTCATTGTGACAAATCTGTGAAATAACATAATAAAGACAAAAATCGTGACTGGTGAACAATCTGGCAAAGGAGTACATATACCAAGAATAACTCTTAACTCATCAAAAGGTCATCTGGGATGTACCTACCATGCTGCGACACCAACTTCCAGTAACATCTGCATTTGCCATGACAGTACACAAATCTCAAGGCCAAACATTTGAATTTGTCGGCGTGGACTTAAGATCGTCAGTTTTCATGCATGGCATGTTATATGTAGCATTTTCCAGAGTTAAGCGACCAACTATGTTAAAAGTACGTCTTCCAAATAAAAGTCCTCGACATACCCGCAATATAGTATGGAAGGAAGTATTTGGTTAAGATCCAATTTAGTCACGTTAAAACTGAGTGTATTCAAATATATACAAAGTAATAGATTAAGTGTAAAACATTACTATAATATAGCAGATATTATATTCTAATAAAATGTTAAACTAATTAATTGCACTCATGTTTTTTACAGTTTAAATAAATAAACATTTAAATAAACAGTTCATGTACGTAAGATCAAAAGATATTCATATTTATTCAGTATGTAATTCGTATTTACATACATTTTCCTAAAAACAAAAACAAATTTACAAAAAAAAAATACTGAGCAATGCTTGGTCGCCCAGGTACTATTAGCTTAATGTCTGCTAAGAAAAAATTACATAAGTAAGGCATTTTTGTTTATGCCTTTTCAGTATTTTGCAAATTAAAAAATACAATGTAAAAATGTATTACAATGTAAAAAATACAGAGTTCCTAAAGCATCACGGAAACATCAGAGTTGGAATCACGGAAACTTAACTTTATCAGATATTATTATCTGTTATTAAAAATAGATTTAAATAAGAAAATTAATTTCTGCTTTTGCAAATGCTATCTAAAAACTTGTTATCTAAAAGTTATTTATGTTGGAGAAAGGAAATATGAAAATTTGTTGCATTTATTATTTTAGATTATCATACTGCTAAAAACAAAATTTTGTGAAATAATTACCCAAAAACCTTTTGGTTCATTCGATGAAAGAATATCTCTAGTAAATGCCGATGCTCGAGTAGCAGCTCTTCTCTTTCGTCGGATATCAGAAAAAGAGTTTCTTCCAGCTCCAAGAACAATCTCATATACTGCATCTGATTCTTCAGGTGACGGGGTTGGTGATAACAAAATGTGAGCATCACTCTTAGCTTGTACTTTAAGTTTAATAACTAAATCTCCTTTTGCACTCAGAATGGCTTCCGATAAGTGAAAGAATTGTCTATAGCCATAGCCATAGGTATAGATGGCTTTGCAGTTTTCATTTCCTTCTGTAAACGTACACACTATTAAAATTAAATAATTCATGACATATTACTCGCTGAAGTTTTCTGTTTGTTCCAGTTGTCAGTTATAGGCAATAATTTGTGTTTAACTACATCACAATTGAATGATAACTAACTCATTTCTATGGGTTTAATAGTTCCTATAAAAAGGTTTAAAGGAATTATGTAGAACATTTTGATAATTGTATAAGAAAACCATAGATGTGTACAAAATGACTAATACTATTTTGTATCAAAATATATTTTTTCACCATGTCTATTCTGCAAATTGATATAGAGCCCTCCCAAAAAGACATTATAAATCCGTCGCTGCTATGAAGTACCATACCATCTCACAAGTCAAACTCATTAATTATTTTTAAGAGCATTCGCCATTTCTTAAAGCGATAATCTCATCCTATTTTTCATCTGGTGTAAAGTTAAACCTTTTCGATCTACTTTTGACAGGAGTTCAAAAAAAAGTATTTCATAACATGGTAAAAACTCTACTATAATTCTTCACAGTCCAATATATAACAAAATATGATACTTTCGGTGAAAAAAACTTTAATAGGATTATAATGTTAGTAATAACATTTAAATTTACAGAATTTAAAAACCCAAGTACATGCTTTACAGAAATGGTATATATACGGGTACATATATATTTATATCTATATACTGTATAGAGTGATTCAGGAAGAAACGGAGAAACTTTCAGGACGAGTTTCTACGAATCACAAAATTGTTGTTCTAGGCCAGTAAAATTAACTCCAAAAACAATATTTCCTGGACTTAATTCTGGGAGATTTGGAAATCGTTTTAATATCTTCATTTGGACCTAAATACAAGTAATCTGAGTTTGCACTATCCCAGGAGGTGAGCACAAAGTTTGAGAGCCATAAAACCTCACGATTTTCAGTTTTTTGCCTTATCTTGAAAACATTGCGACTTAAAGAAAATGTTATTCTTTTTAAAATTAAAGAACGTTAAATTATGCATCAAATGAGTACGGTAACTAAAACATCAAGATCAGTTCAGTAATATAACAAAAATTGACAGTAAAAAAACAGCTATTTTTACCTTTTCCGTGCAAACTTAAATTTCATGACTTTTTTTAATCGCAGATATTTTTGAAAAGAGTACTTCGTTCGAAAAACCTTATAGAATGAAAGTTATAGACAATTTCAAGCTAAATAGACACATACTTTTTCAAATTTAATCAATTTTAAGTATTCAATTGTGCATGAATTCAAAATTGTATTTTGCGGAAGTTTTACTTGGTTGCATAACCCACATTAATATGAGCTGTAATACCTAACTGTAATTTGTGAATAACATTTGAATAATATATTTTTTAGAGAAATGATTAATCAGAAAATTATACATATAT
>JAGFPH010000049.1:1395423-1420845 GCA_018207615.1 Philaenus spumarius
TTTTCAATACACGCAGCCAGCGATCCAGTGTGTTTATACATCGATGAGCGCGAGTACCGAGCATCAGGGTTGCACTGGCCTTGAAAGAGAGAGGGGGGAATTGAAGAGAGTCTAGCGGGACGGCGGTGACTTACACCACAGATAAAAGAAACTATTATTGTTGTTAGCTTATTTGTTGTTAGTTTATTAAACTATTTGTTCTTTTATCTGTGCTTACACCAAGATGACATCACTGTCGTCACCCTCCCTCCGCCCTCACACCACTATTAGTAGTTAGGCCTACTAGTTACTACTGTATTGTATTATTGTATTCAATAGCAGATTGTATTGTACTTGAACAAAGCACGCATGAAGTTATAATTCTCTCCTTAGCATTGAAAATTACGTAACAAAAACATTAGATTTCACTAGCACAATTCAATTATTTGCCTGGTCCAAAGCCAGAAAGAAGAAATTTTATAACTATGTAGCCTACATAGACAATTAGTTGTTTATTTAGTAGTGTTTTTTCAACATCCTTTCTTTTTAGTCATTATTCAATATCTGCTTACTACAAATTACAAGTATTGACATTTCATACATTTTGGCATTTCAGTCGCTGTTATTGCGTGATTAATATACATTTTTCTTTGAAAATAATTAAAAATGCATTCAAAAGGGCTAAAAATAAAACTGTGTTAATAGTTCAAATAGCCTCCAGAAAAGCTATAAAGCTTGAGTTTACAGTTAAATATGCAAAAACTTTTAGCAGGGCGTAATTTAGAATTTTGGCCTAGGGCGTAAATAGCTGCTAATCCGGGCCTGACTATGAAGATACCTTTATGAATTATTTCAGAGTGTCGTTTTCGTAATTTGACGAACTACACACGCTGCTGAAGGATAGTATTCTACGAAAAAATACAAAAATAAGTATATTTGGAGTGCATTTGGCCCATCGACCACAATTTAATTTAATTCTGTTATCGCTGATTTGGCCACTTTCGCCACTGTTTCCGCGGAGACGGTGGAAAATCCGTTGTAGCCCAGTCAATAAAGGTTTTGAGTGGGAACTAATTAGTGAAAAGCTGATTTTTTCATGGATGTTAGTTGATTATATAAGGAATATTTTCTGAAAAGTCCCCGCCCCTCCCCCTCTTGCTTCCCCCACTACCCCCCCTTAAAGTTCACTTTTGAAAGATTTTTTATTTTGTCAATATCTAAGAGATAAAAAGAGATAGAGTCGTTTTTATTTCGTTATTGTAACCCTTATAATATTCTCTATCAAAAATGTTCTTTGCGTTTAAGCTATAAAACAATTATTTACCGTGTATTTTTAAACTTAATGTTAAAATTTTAACTTTTCTATTACAATAATTACATGTTTAGCTATTTTTTATTAATATGAGACAAGTTATGAAAAAATGGCTCAAATAAAACTTTTAGGGTATTTTGCAATCTTTATATTGATATAAGTTTTATAAATGTTAAGTGCAGACAGTTGACTTAATCGGCCTGGCAAAGGGAGATGGTGCGGCGCGGGGCGTACGAGTCCTCGCGGGCCGGATCAGCCCGTTGGCATATCAGCGGTCAATCTGCAATAAAGGCCTATTGTTTGGACTTTTATTTGTATAACTGGTCTAATTATGGGTATTACAATGGTAAAATAGACGTAAACATTTATTTTATTTTTTATTATTTATTTATTTTCTGGTATTTATTATTGCAGTGATAAACACACAATATGATTTCTTTTAGCCAAGCCAATAAAGGGAAAAAATAGGCCTTTGTTGGATATAATTAGTGAAAAGCTGACATTTTGTTCATAAAATTGTTAATGTTCTTTATATTAGGAGAGCCAGTTTTGATTCGATGGATTATTCCTACTCCTAAGTTATTAGGACCGTTCCATTCTCCATCAAATATGGACCCACCATTATTGGACTGGCTAAAACCGGCAAGTGTCAAGCAGCAGAACATGTTTTGTTTACTGTCAATTTATTAATACACCAATTTATTAATACTGTTGGTAGCACTTGGGCCTGAGAACCAAACAATCTACTTTTGAAAACAAGTAACTGGACGAAAAGTGTATTACAGGATTTCCAAAATCATCCATAAGTTGAACGACAATAGGAAGCTTAATCTGCTTGCTTATGCCATAACAGGTTGTGACACAACATCTTCTTTCTTTGATCTGGGAAAAATAAAATCTTTGGACATTTTACAAAAGTCAGAAGAAGCTCAAACACAAGCGTCGGTGTTTCTACGTCAAGATGATTCCAAAGAACTGAAAACAAACGGGGAAAATTTTATCTTAACAGAAAAAGCACATGAACGTCAATGAAGCTCGTTACTTGCAAAAATTGCAAAAAAATCTAATCTAAGGTCAAACTTCGACCTTGCAAAGCATCCCCCCTTCATCAGCATTTGTTCAGGGTTTATTTTCAAGTGCAGACATGGCTTGGTAACAGATTGGATGCTACAGTTTTGGAGTTGGAAGATGGAAAAGATGAAAGAAAATGGAGGTTACAGGAAAGCTTTAACACCAACACTAAGTACTAAGTCTTTTGTAACTGATGACCTTCTGCACCTCGTGTCTTGCAGCTGTAAGACATCTTGTATTAAATATTGTGGGTGTCCGAAAGTAGAACTTAATTGTTATTGTTTTAAGGTTTTAATGTGATAACAGTCCTAATAATGTAGATGAAATAATTGATGATCAAGACTAAACTGGATTGGAATAAAACAGTAGAAAGAATGTTTCCACTGTCTTAGGCCGGCCACATACAGAATCAGACACGGTCAGCTATAGTCAAAGACGTCTTTAGTCTTTTCTGTCTGACTGTTATTGACTGATCCTGTGTGTGGGGGTTTTAGTTACTGGGCTCATTGCCTCCCTCCATTTTCAGTTCTTCTGTCCACCAGATTGTTGTATTGTGTGCATTTAGTGCTTATTGAAAGTTTTTAACCTAACTTTGAAACGAACTTTGAAGAGAAGGAAGAGGAAGCTATAATTATGATGTGGAACTTGATTAATTTGTTTGAAAAGGCACTAATAACAGAGATCTTTGGGTACACCCTATAAACGAGAAGAGGAACCTCATAGACTTTATTAAGGAATTGAGAACCATCCCAAAAAATCGAAAACTACTGTCGAATGAAAGTCGAAACGTTCGAATACATCTTGGAAAAAAAAAACAGGATAAGATTAAAAAACAAAATACGAATTTGAGAAAATCAAGTGACAAGGAGGGGTTGTGCGCAGGTGGCTCTGACGGACCCTGTCTGATAGCTTTTGACTAAAGGTGTCTTTTGAGGGAGCTGCGTCAGTCAAGGAAAACCCATATTTAGACGTCTGTTTGTGTCTGCTCGTCTCGTTCGATGCAGTGTGTGGCGACCCCATAACCACCCATGCTAAACCCCCCGTTTTAGTTGCTATTAATTAGTCAAACTGACTAAACGTGACTGACCGTGTCTGATTCTGTGTGTGGCCGGCCTTATATAAAACTGAAACTCTTTACTTTTATGTGCCAGTATTGTAAATATCTCAGACAATTTTAAAATATTGTAAATAGCAATTTGAGTGATAAATGGATGGGTCCATGATGGTGTTTTGACAGTAAACAAAACATGTTCTGCTGCTTGACACCTGTCGGTGCCGGCTTTAGCCAGTACGGGACACAGCGCGGCGGGTCCATAGGTGGTGGATAATGGCACGGTCTTAATAACTTAGACCAAATAAATAACTTAGGGTTATAAATAATCCCCCAAACTAAAACTAGCTCTCCTAATATAAAGAACATTAACAATTAATTTTATAAACAAAATTTCAGCTTTTCAATAATTATATCCAATAAGGCCTATTTTTCCCCTTTATTGGCTTGGCTAAAAGAAATCATATTGTGTGTTTATCACTGCAACAATAAATACCAGATAATAAATAAATAATGAAAAATGAAAATAAATGTTTACGTCTATTTAACCATTGTAATACCTACAGTGGCGCACCGAAGATTTGGCTTTGGGGGGGGACTAAGCTCAGGTCAGAATATATATATATATATTCAACAAATCCTAAACGGATGAAAGTTCTTTAACCTATCACAAAGTCTGAAACATTATATATTTTTTTAAAGTGAATGGTGATGGGCTTGAGTCAGACAATAGTGCAATATAAACATTCTTTCCGCAAGATCACCCCGCACTGACCTTGAGTGATGGTCTATCCGGCACCCCAGAGCGCTGCCTTTTAGGGCCACGTTATACGAGCGCTGATAGCGCCGTGTTTTCAACGTCGCGTTAACGTCAGTTAATTGGGTAAATGGAACTACTGTGGGCCATGTTATACGAACGCTATCAACGCTGGCGAATTTAAGTTAACCGGGCGTTGAGCGGATTGATGCGAGCGCTATCAACGCCGAACAAAGTTATATGTAGCGCAGCTACCAGAGAGGCATCAGTAATGTAGAATAACTGCTGAAAAGTAGTTATTTTTTTATTTCAAAGTGATTATTGTGTACTTCAAAATGTACACGAGCGAGCCGAGTCGACACGGACGGAGTCGATTTTTTCACGCTCTGACAGCATACCGGATCAGGTCGATTCGGCTCCGCTCCACGCGGGTTGGGTGTAGATATAGCCACAGGTCAAAACCAGAAAGAACGTTCGATCTCTTCCACTGTTCGTCCATGATAATTTTGCAATTCATGGTAGTTGTGGTGAGGTGGAATGCGCGAGCATCCTTCCCACACATGTCGGAACGGTGCGGGTCTGTTAGATTTATCCACTGCTACGGATTTCCGCCACGGACCGGGTCGGTTCGACTAAGCTCAGATCGTGTAAGTATAGCTGAAGCTTGATACACGATTTGAAAGCACTGGGTGTGTACTCCACCGTCTAGCCCTCCTGATACACAATTCCTCATATGTTTCTATTATTTGTAATAAAACATCTAGACAAAATGACTGAATGGTTTCTATTTTGGAAGTGAAGGACGCAACATTGACAAAGCTTCAAAAACGTTGTGTATAATACGGGACCCAAATTACCAACGTCGCGCTTTCAACATCCCATATAACTTGGGAATTTAACGCCTGGTTTTCAGCATTATCAACGCGGCGCTAATCAGCGCTCGCATACCGTCAACCAGACCGCCGAGACTCAAACATCACTGTAAGAAAATCATGATTGTGTAGGGTAAGAATCATATTATTTATTTAAAAAAGAACAATTATTTTTTCGTGATCACATCACGAAATTAATCATAAATAACGTAATTTTGAATTGAATATCGACTACGTATTCAACGATCGATTAGTTTAAAATACAATCCACATTACTAAAAAGACCTTCTGGGGGGGGGGGACAGGTCCCGTTCGTCCACCCCCGTCGGTGCGCCACTGAATACCTATAATTAGACCAGCTATACAAATAAAAGTCCAAATAATAGGCCTCTACTGCAGATTGACCGCTGATATGCCAACGGGCTGATCCGGCCCTCGAGGACTCGTACGCTCCGCGCCGCACCATCTCCCTTTGCCAGGCCGATTAAGTCAACTGTCTGCACTTAACATTTATAAAACTTATATCAATAAAAAGATTGCAAAATACCCTAAAAGTTTTATTTGAGCCATTTTTTCATAACTTGTCTCATATTAATAAAAAAATAGCTAAACATGTAATTATTTTAATAGAAAAGTTAAAATTTTTACATTAAATTTAAAAATACACGGTAAATAATTGTTTTATAGCTTAAACGCAAAGAACATTTTTGATAGAGAATATTATAAGGATTACAATAACGAAATAAAAATTACTCTATCGTTTTTTATCTCTTAGATATTGACAAAATAAAAAATCTTTCAAAATTTAACTTTAGGGGGGGTAGGGGGGGAAGCAAGAGGGGGAAGGGCGGGGACTTTTGTGTAAATACTCCTCTTATACTATTGTAACATCTGACAAAATTTCAGCTTTTCACTAATTACTTCCCACTAAGGCCTATTTTTTCCCTTTATTGACTGGGCTATTGCTTGTAATGGTAGCGAGCGGCTGCACAGATACCGTCAGCGGTAAATAAACCGATCATTTATTTTGCCGAAAAATGTGAATGCTGTAATACTCTCCTTCGCGCCACTGTTAATATATGATGGCGACGGCAAATTAATAATCCGTGGCGGACGAAAACGCCGTGTGTGTTCCAAGCCTAAAACATATAGCCTACTGTCAACTTAATTTTGGAAATTCGCTCAATTCACGTCAGCTAACAGCTCAATTGATTGTACTGTAATTATAACGGTAATTCACGTCGTGGTAGAATTATTTAAATTTCTTATATATTTGTATGATTATTTTAATTGCTGTTTCTTTTTAAAGAAACAAAATGTTTGTTGAGTTTTATACCCGTATCAGCGTATCAATTTTGTAATTAACCTGCGGGCCAGGAATTGTCTAGTTGTTTTTAAGTTTTTGTCGTCCGTGTTTCTTTTATTATACTGTACTTACTTTTTGTTTCTTAAATTTTTTAAATATATATAAATAATGTAATTATATACCTAATTTTAAAATATTTGTACTGGTTCTTAGTCGAATAAAATACTTTTTAAATACGTTTAATAGCTGAGAAAAATAATAAATAGTTAGACCACGCAGCTGAACCGCTGATGTGAGTTGATCGTTTAAAATTCAGTTTGTAAAGTATATTTTATGGTTTCAACCAACAATTTGGGAAATTGGTTTATTCACGAAGGCCCCGAATAGCTGCCTGTGAGTTCGAAATATATTGGTAGAATTTGTTTGCACCTAAGCCTCCAGCTTCGACTCAAGCGCTGTTTCATCCACTCACACAGGAAAACTCGCTTTCCGAGGTTGTACCCCGACTTTGGGCCGCAGGTTATGGACTGCTTCGTTTCGCTCGCGGAGTTCAACCTCGGATATCGGCCTCGGATCAGGAGATCCCTCACGTGTATTTTAACCATGTAGCCTACTTTTAAGGTATTTTACGTATTGATCGATTTAGGGGAACCAAGCGAGCTATAAGGTCGTGTAAAAAACAAAATTTGCAGAATAATATCATTTATATATTATACTAGCTGGCCCGATCCGGCTTTGTATATTAACAAAAAATATATGAATAAATATATTACACTAGGTATTTCTTATGGTTTTTGACCCCACAAACCCCCCTAAAATTTCGAATTTTTTAAACCCTTACTTAGCGAGAACCTAGGGCTCTAGAGGAAGCTACATACTACATTTCATTCCAATCCGTTCAGTATTTTAGAGAAATCGTGATTAGTAACTTTGATCCCCCAAACCCTCCCTAAAATTTCGAATTTTTTGAAAACCTTTCTTAGTGAGCACCTATGGCCCTAGAGGAAGCTACATACCAAATTTAATTCCAATCCGTTCAGTAGTTTTTGAGAAATCGTGATCAGTGAGTCAGTGGATTTGGCTTTTATATATTATATATAGACATAACCCTAAAAAAAGTTTCATTCTAGTACGAAAATCTCAAAAGATAGTTACTTCCGTCAAAAAAACGTGCTTCCGGTTGTTCGATTTTTTGGCTGACAATTTCGTCCGAGCGACTTGAACAACTAACGTGTGTACCAAATATGGACAATCCCTACCTTAGGTCTTTCCATAAGGGTCACTGCAATAGCTCATCTTTCCTCTGGAAATTCACTAATAAAATGAGTCAGGAGTAGTAAATGAGCACGTATCTTGGTCCCTAGACCACGTTGTGGGATAATATGTATTCACACTCTAACGGCCGCATTTAAGTCAGATTTGGTCCAAATTACACACAGTTGTCTACGTCGCTCGGCGAGTTTGTTAGCCAAAAAATCCAAAAACCGGAAGCACGTTTTTTCACCGGAAGTAAACATTTGTTTAGATTTTTCATACAAGAATTAATTTTTTTTTACGGTTTTATTTGAAAATAAACGGTACCAGGAACTGGCACATACTTTCTCACAAACATATTTAAATTATTAAACAGATTAACGGTGACTTGTAGGGTGGGGTAGGAGAGGTGATTTTGTATTTAAGTTGTTTTCCCATAAAAATCCATAAAATAACGGAAAAACCATTTTTTCTCAAAAACGGTTCGAACGATTTTGATTAAAATTTTACAGTTTATAGTACTTTAGGTCCCTAATAAACTATAAAATTTTAATCAAAATCGTTAGAGCCGTTTTTGAGAAAAGTTGATTTTCTCATTATTTTAAGGGTTTTTATGGGAAAATTACCCTTAAAAATAAAAAATTCACAAAAATGAAAAAAACGCCTGGAGATAACGTGGATTAGTAGCTCCATACCAAATTTCATCAAAATCGGACGACTGGTTTAGGCTCTAGGTCTGATAACATCCACACAGACACACATACAGACACACAAACAGACATCACTCCGAAAACCACTTTTTTAGGTTCAGGGGGACCCAAAACGGATATTTCCACCAAAAAATCAAACTCGAAAATTTTGACGAATACAATACTTTCTCCATATACTATGGTATAGGGGGAGAAAGTAAAAATAAATCTAGGATATTATTCTGCACATTTTATTTTTTATACGACCTTATGGCTCGCTTGGTTTCCCCAAAATCTATCAAAACGTAAAATCCCATAAAAGTACCCGGATGAGAGGGGCATCTTCTGATCCGAGGCCGACGGCTGAGTTTGCACGTTGCGAGCGAAGCGAACCAGTCCATAACCCGTAGCCGCAAGGTTAAGGTGCAAACTCGCAAAGCTAGTTATTTCCGCTGCGAGTGGGACGAAACAGAGTGTCAGTCGAAGTTGAAGGCTTGGGTGCAAACAAATCTACTGATATATTTAATATACATGCAGCTATTTAGCGCCTTTGTGAATACACCAAATTCCCAAATTAATTGTTTTTTGAAACCCTAAAACTTATACATTTAATTTTGAAAATTCGCTAAACTTACGTCAGTGGTTAGCTGCGTGATCGAATTATTAAGTTAAATCGTTACAAATAAAGCACAGCTAAATTTAAAGTTAAATCATTTACAGTACTACAAAATAAGTAAAAATAACATCCTTTTACCTAATTAATATAAACAAAGAAATCTAGAAACCAACTTTACTTCTGACTATTATAATGTTGTCTCAAATGTAGGCCTAATCATAAACAAACGACGCAATGCAAGCGCCGACGCAATGTAGACAACCTATTAGGTCTATTAAATGTAAAATTACAAAGGGGTTGAGAATATATTTTTTTGAAATACTAAACCAAAATATAGTACTCCTTTACTATTTACGTAAATAATAGTATAATGTATTTGTGTTTGAGTTTATGATCTGTTAAGTATATTAGATCGAAAATAATAATACAGTAAGCCTATATAAAGTAGACCTACTTTAGAATTTTTGTAAAAAAGCCAAATATAGCGTTGTTTGGAAAAGAAACATTTTCAGATAATATATGTTTATGTTTACATTTTAAAAATTATTTTAATGGAAGGAATCAGTCTTTGATGTACCTACGGTTCAAGAACTGGCCAATCAATGTTCACTATTTGTGCGCCGTTTAAAAGCTTGTTTTTACAAAAACTTTGTGTAAACCTTTTTTTTAAATTTGCACAAAATTTTCAGATTGTAATTTTATTAAAAAACTTTTCTAGTAAATCTTAAAAAAACACAAACTTCATTGTTCCAATTCATTTACAGTAGCTGAAATATGTGACCTTGAATTTATATGACGAATATGTTGTTGAACTTTGTTTCATTGATTGTTATTAACTATACAGATGTTTATTCAGTTGCATAATCCAAATGTTCTGCTAAATTCAAATACCCAACATTCGTATTATCTCATTGCTAACATATTTTAAATAAACTATGTAAGTACCGTTATTGTACTATATTTACAAGGAGCTTACATTAATAATAGAAACAATCTGGTTTTCATAGTAAAATAAAATTGTATTTTCTCTACGAATAAAAACAACATTGACGCTACTGATAATGTAAGTTATTAAGTTATAAATCTACTGCTTATAAGCTAACTCTGATAGAAAACTGTTTAGAAAAAAAAAAGAAAAATGTAAACACATTCATTATAATCAAATTTATAATTACCGTCATCAGATTCATTTTCGTCCGATAAAACTCCAGAGCACAGAACAATGAACACATATAAAGTACTAAGCTTCTTCATTGTTAGAAATGATGAGTTTTATCTGTGCTTGTGTTTTCAGAAGTATTTGATGCGCAGGCACAGGAAGTTATTTCTGATAGTAATTTATCTCGGTCTCTTGTTTTTCCTGTTTGTTTTAGATCAAAGTTCAAGTTATAATTTCGAGCAAAATAGCTAATTTCTTGCTAGCATAATCATTTTATTAATTCTTTTTGAACTTAATAAACTGTTTGATTTATCACAAAATACTATCTTCTTAATAAAATTTAATACTTTTCTGATAAAACGTTTATGGATATTCTTTCTGACTCTTTTGTAAAGATTGTGTAAACCTAATTAGACAACTGTAGGCCTATTAGCTATACTAGATTCTTTATGCTCGTCTGTCTAGTGCAATGACTACATTTATTGATATGTAGTCATTGGTCTAGTGTCACATACTAACAATACTACTTTTTAATTTGATGCAAAAGTTTCGAGGTATTAGACTTCAGAGTCGTTTGAAATGTAACTTTACATAGGTACTTGAAACAATAACAAACCTTAAGTTATTTATAATATATCTGTTTATGACTTATTCAATGAGTTTTGTAACAGCAGTCTAATTTTGGCGAAGCCTTAACAGGTTTTGCAGTTGGTACCTGGTTGCCTGGTACTGGACTTTTGAAAAAGGGCGACCCAGCTATTGACTTAAGGGTCTGCTGTAGTGGCGGCCATCTTGGATTTTTTTCCCATAAGAGCAATGTTAAATTTCAAACCATTTATTTCGTTTATTTTTTATCATAAAATTGTTTGCAAGGTCTCATTTTAAGCACAGTCACAATACGCATCCGTTTTGCAATTTAGTTTTTTTTTTTTTTTTTTTTGACTTGTTATGTTATGTAATTGACATTTTGTAAGTACAAAGTTTGATTTTTTTTCCTAACACAATAAAAAATTTATAATAAAAAATAATTTGCAAGCCGGATTCAAAATTTTATAAAGAATTTTCAGTTTTTTTTTTTCAACACTCAATTACAAAAGATAGACTTATAAAATGGTTTGAAATGAGGCAATGTCAAAGCGTTCAGCTGCAAGAAATTGCACTGTTTAGATAGGGATATAGTGAGAAGCGCTTTCGTTTCCGGTTGCTTTCTCGTTTACTGGAGCAGACCCTTCCTACATTCAAAACGGCCAATTTGGGTACCAATTCCAATGTTAAATAACCAAAACATACATTCACTATTAAGCATATTTTTGTGTTATTTTTGTCAAAAAACGAAAGCTGTATTTTTTTCTTAAAGTAAAATAGATTGTGGGTATTGCTAAGGTTTTTTGCAATATCTCTTTTTGCAAACAACTGAGTAAAAGATTAATAAAGTTTCCTATTTTTTACTATTTATATCATACGTTTATGAAAACAATAAAATTATTTTTGAAAATGTATTCGACAATCAACATCCGCATATGACAGTACTTCAAAATGAAACCAGATTTTTAAATTTATTCCACGAATTAACGGAAAAAATGACTTATTCTGTAGCATTGCTCTTATGGGAATCAGATTCAACATGGCGCACGGGGTAACGCCCCCTTAAGGGTCGGCTCTAGTAAAACACAAAGCAACCTGCGACTCCCTATAGCGGCGGTAGGTTACGCGGACATTGCTCATCCTAAATTCATTTAAAACCCGCAATTATTCAAATAGCGTTTTTTAAAAAATACCAAACTCTTGGGGACAAAATTCTTCATCCGAATTGCTTGGTAATTTTTCGCTATAATTAATAGTTACAACATAAAAAATATTTAAAATCACCCTATAGCGGCGGTAGATTACACGGACATTGTTCAGCCTAAATCCATTTAAAACCCGCAATTGTTCAAATAGCGTTTTAAAAAAAATACTAAAATATTGGAGACGAAATTCTTCAGGCGAATGGCTTGGTAGTTTTTCGCTATAATTAATAGTGACAACATAAAAAAATATTAAAAATCAATGTTTTAAATTGTTAATAAATATTAAACAAAATTAATATTTTTCTTGGTTTTTAAAAAGCCATTTGCATGCATAGCTTTAAAATGACATATCGTTTATAATTTTCCGATCAAAAATAAAGGAAAAATTTGGATTTTAATTTAACATTGGTTTTATGGAGTGTCAGCCAACATGGCCGACAGCTAGAGCCGACCCTTAAATGAATTACAATCTTTAAGGTTCTACGGCGCTTGTTTACAAAAATTATCCACAATATAATGTTTTCTTTTTAAACGGGACCAAGAATCCTTTAAGCAATTGCTTCCAGATACGATTATCACCATATGCGTTGTTTCATAGACAACATAATTAGCTGATCTTGTCCCAGAGTGAATGATATTAACAACGTAAAATCCGGAAAGTGCCTTCTTATACCTTTTCTCTTACAACAAGAGTCTCGGTGGGTGAGTGGTTAACGCACTCTACTTCCACGCTAGAATCCCTGGTTCGATCCCCCGGCTGGGAAATTTTCTTTTAAAAAATTATGGGAAAGTATTTGAATATACGAATGGCCAAAGAAGTATAACCGACGCAGACCCAATTTTTTATGTTATAAAAGTTATAATGCCTGTTTGCGTGGCCTTTGGCTGCAGCGTGAGAGAAGCGGATACAACAGTTAGCCCTCCGATAACTTTTCATCAGTCAGTATCTATACTAATATTATAAAGAGGTAAATTTTGTTGTTTGTTTGTATGTAGGGTGTAGTCTCTGGAACTACTCTGGAACCGATTGAAAAAATAGTTTTACTAGTAAAAGGCTACACTCTCCCTGAGTAAACATAGGCTTGAATTCATTTTGATAAAAGCCTTTTTATTTCGATATTTGTAAATTAATCGGAAAAATCTTAGGTTAGGCCTAAGATACTGATGAATGATCGCATGTATTTACATTTATTACCACAGCAACCAATTGAATTAAATAACAAATAAAATATCTCATTCAAACTGTGAAGCAGTTATTTAAATTTCTAACTTTTAGATTAGATTTTGATTCAAGTTATTTAGACCTGAGCCTTGCTGGTTCTTTTAACCTTTATTATAACTGCTGTTATAAAATATACAAAATAATTTGATTTGAACATCATTATTTACCATCTTAGCTTTGGGGTTATTATTAATCTATAGGTACTAATAATATAAAGAGGTAAAGTTTGTTTTTATGTATGTAGGGGGTAATCTCTGACACTACAGAACCGATTGAAAACATAGTTTTACTAATAAAAAGCTACATTATCCCTGAGTAACTTAGGCTATAATTCATTTCGATAAAAACCTTTTTTTTAATTTCAATATTTGTAAATTTAGTCAGAAAAATTTCTTAGGTTAGGCCTAGAATGATAAACCAACACATGTAGCCTATTTACAATTATTACCATAGCAACCAATTGAATAAAATAGCAGATAATATAGCTGTTTGCTTCAATCTTTCCATTAACAGCTGATTTCAAAATTTGAAGCAATTATTTTTGTACGGTAGTATTTCTAGCTTTTAGGTTAGGGTTTTAAAGTGCCTGAGCCTTGCTGGTTCTTTTAACCATTATTATAACTGCTTTTATAAAATATAAGAAATAATTTAATTTGAACATTTAACATTATTTACCATCTTAGTTTTGAGGTTACAGTATTATTAATCCTACACCTTTATTATAAACTAGCTGACCCGACAATGCTTTGTTATTGCTTAATTTGAAACTTTGAAAGCCTGTAATTCGTATCCCTGAGGGCCGATGTAAATTATAATGGGATTCTGCTCATTGCTTGATTTACCTAACCTAAAATTATATTCATTTTTTGATCCAAATCAGTTGTTGATCAAAATCAGCTGTTGATCAAAATCAGCTGTTTTAAGTTTTTCATACGAACAGCTGTTTTTTGTGCCCCTGATAAAATCAAAAGAAATATTTCTTCTTCTTCCTTAAGATTGACCTTCCATAAGATTAACATTGAAACTTTGAGGGCCACTGGGGCGTAGCCCTAATGTCCTAGGACTTCGGTAAATGGCCTAAAACCTTCCCAGGGTTAACCTGTGTTACTATGCAAAATTTCAAAGCAATCGGATGGACGGTTTGGTAACGCATAAAGGACAAACATACAAACAGACAAACGTACATACTTTGAATTTTATATATATAGATAAAACATAACATAGAGAGGCTATGTTTGTGGAAGGTTCCATCGGGGTTGGCGTGCGGAGCATGCAGGTGTCTCCCCTAGTATTACTATAATAAAGAGATAAAATTCTTTTGTTTATTTGTTTGTATGTAGGGGATAATCTCTGGAACTACTGAACCGATTGAAAAAATAGTTTTACTAATAAAAAGCTACACTATCCTTGAGTAACATAGGCTAGAATTAATTTTGATTTAAGGGTTAAAACAACCCCCAAAACAATAAAAATCAATTGTTATATTTTCCTTTAACTACTAAGTGAGCTGAAAATTTGTACGTTTATATTTTACAACATACATCAAAAAAGTGAACTAGATTTGCATTTTGTCGCGTGTTGCTAAGGGGTGAAAATGTATAGTAAACATGTTGATTGTTATACTTCCTTAACACTAGAGAATAAATCCTTAATAAATTAAGAAATTTAAAAATAAGAAATCACTGTTACATCCTAATTAAAATAAATAAGACATATTAGAATATGTTGAAAAGGTTTTTTTCTTCAACAGATCACTTTTTAGAACAAGAAGCTCATTATCCATTACTTTTAAAAAGCATAGTGGCATATTATTTTAAAATAAGGATATTTCATCACATAAATGAGATCAACGATCAAATCCACAAAAATAAAATAAGTTTGAGAAACAACAAATTACTATTGTTCCAGAGACAATAATTTTGTTATAATAATTTATATTTAAATACCAAACTAAAATATGTAAACATAAAAACCATTTCAAAAAGTTCATTTTTTTATGAAACTTACCCTCCTACCAATTATGTTATGTTAACTACTTATAAACATTCGCACAATGAAGTAAAACAAAATTCAAACTCCATAACGTAACACTAATTTCTTCAAGGCGACTGTTCACAAGAATTTCGAAGCTCCTTTTTTGAGCATGTGCGACCATGTTCTCTGTTTGTTACAGCCTAAAAACAACTAACACCTCAGTTTGACTTGATAGAATAAACTTTTAACACAAACTCGCATAACTAATATGTTTATTAACTCAAAAGCGTTTCAACGACAAAGTCGCCATCTTCAGTGATGCACGAGCTACGATAGTCAAAGAGTTATAATTTGACTATTGTAGCTCGTGCATCACTGAAGATGGCGACTTTGTCGTTGAAACGCGTTTGAGTTAATAAATGTATTAATTGTGAGATTTTGTGTTCAAAGTTTATTCTATTAAGTATATATTCTCACAAGTCAAGTTCAATATTTTTTTATCTCAGTTTGAATGGAAATATTGTGAAGGATGGATCGGGCTAAAACTGGTGCTGCAGTGTATATATGTTTATACATTTGTTCATACAAAAGCAGGAGAAGGAGAGAAATCGGTGGTGGGGGAGGTGGTGGGAAAGTGTATTGTACATTGGAAGAAGAGAGTATGGTGAACAGCAGTTAATTTCAGATCTGAGGTTCCAGGAAGTTTCTGGCCGTTAGAAAAACTTAACTAGAATGTTAGCTGTGGATTTTGAAATTTTAGTGAATCTGGTAGGCCTAAAAGAAATGAAATCTGACACAAAGTGAGACTAGCCATTACAGTTGTAAAAAAAAGCAGTTACCTTAAGATTCTTGGTCACTGGTGACTCGTTTACAAGTTTACAATACCTGTTCAAGATTTACAAGCAAGCAATTAGAGGAATTGTTCCACAAGTCTGTAAAGCCATTGTGGAGTCTCTACGTGACTATATCAAGGCAAGTAAACTAAATGTATTATTTAGTTACGTTAATGTGTTCTATGTAATTAATGTAATGTACTTCATAAACTAAATAATTGAAATTGAATTACCCACTTACACAATACACCAATTAATGAGTGTTGGATTAAGAGTTCAAACAGTTGAGCTAGTATAAACCAGTTCCCATAAGTGCCCTAATTTAGTAGTTAAATATGCAGATTCAGATAAATCTTATATTGAAGTGACCAGATTCCTAATAGGAATTTGATAAAATATTTTATAAAATATATTACATGGTGTACAAGCTTTTTTTACACTAACAAAGTTTATAAAATAAAACTAGTGTCTTTTCTGCATGTTTTGAGTTGTTGACTAAAGATCAACTTATTTTTTTGTACTTTTAGAGATTGGAGTGAATATTATTTGTTTATTTGGCATTTGTTTGTTTAACAAGCATATTTACTTAGGATATGTAATTTTAATAATATTAGTGGGACATAAAAATATTTGGATTTTACATTATTATTTTTCTTATCTCTTTGGTTTGTCCAGGTGCTGAAAGCCTTGTTTATATTGTAAATAATCAGAATAGGAGGGAGACAAATGGAAGTTTGGTCTGTTTGCAAAAAGGAGGTGAAATCATTTGGTATTTTATGTTCCAAATGTCAAATATGGCACCATTTCAAATGTTTATATTTAAAAAGTAATGAAATTTTAATAAATGGGTGCTATGTTTACCTTTGCAATAGTTGCTATTCATTCCTAAGCAATAAAGAAAAATGTTGTAGTGATGAACCAATAGCTTTCAAAAATGAAAACATAACTTTAACAAATGAAATTGAAACTTTGAATAAAATACCGCGTGCCCAGGGTCAGGAGTTAAATGTGCTGAAGGAGCAAAACACTGTGTTGAGTTTGAGGATGCTGAAAAAGGAAGAGGAAATTTTGATGTTGGATGTAGTGATAAAGAAATGAGTTGGACTCATTGTGGTAATCAGAAAAGACTCAGTAGTTTACCCCAGTTAAATCTGGGTTTAAATTATCATCTCCCACTGAAAAATCGTGTTTACCCCTTATGTAGTGAAACTCAGGAAGAAGTGAATATGCCCAAGTCCCTACATAGTCAGAATAAGAGGAATAAATAAAAAACTAGTGTCATGAAATCTAGCAATACGAAGAAATCGCATGAACAAATAAACCTAAATGCAGAAATAGGGCAAATGTTTTCATATATGGTGATAGCCATTCTAGAGGTACGGCTTCTATATTGCAAGATACTCTCAACAATAATAATTATATAGTTGAAGGTACAGTAATGTCAGGTGCAACTCTTACTGATATTGCAAAAACGGTGCTTGAGTCATCAAATAATTTCTCATTGACTCTAGAAATTATTAACTACATAGGTAGTTATCTTTGGTGGGTCTAACAATATAATACCCCTAAATAGGTTCTCTGATATATTATTAGGAGGTCAACTCATGAACCAGACCGCTGGAACTCAAACATCACTGTTAGCAAATCATGATTGCGGAGGGATATCTAATATGAACATTCCCAAGTCCACGGCTGTTATATCGTTAAACAAGCTTGTCAAACAAGGGAAATTTCACTGTGTAAACTAGATTCTACTAATAGTAATGAAGTTATTAAGGTGGTACTTTCTTAACATTAACAATTACCGCCCAGTGTCTGTACTGTGTAACTTTTCAAAGATTTTTGAAAGCATTATTAATGATAGATTAATAAAATACTTTTATTATAATAACTTATTTCATGACAAACAATTTAGTTTTAGGAAGAATTTTAGTACGCAGACTGCACTGGTTCAGTTTGTGAATGAGGTGACCGACGCCATGGATGAGTCGTGGGCCACGGCGGGTGTGTTCTGTGACTTGTCCAGGGCCTTTGACTAGATCATACCGTGTTGCTGGCAAAGCTGGTCGACTATGGAATTGGTGGCAGTTGTCGCTCCCTTATTAAGTCTTAGCTTATCAATAGAAAACGAAGAACGATAATTTATAAATATAATATTAAATATACTTCGGAATAAAGACCTACTGAAAAGGAAGAATTTCAGATAGCAGTGTTTTTCAAGATACAACTTTGTACTCCCTTTCGGAGATGGGCGACCTTCATTTCCCACAGTCACATTGCTTGGAAGGACGCTCAAAAAGAATCCCGTACTTTATTGTGGGATATGAAGCTTTTGCTCTAAGCAAGTATTTGATTAAGTATGCGGGACTTTTTTAGCATGACCGACCCCTCGTGCGGTACTTTTTTGCAAGTCAGGCTCTAATTTTGCAATACTTTGCTAAAAATTTCATTACTCTGGTTCTACACGTCCTAGCAACATTATTTCTTCACTAAATTTATAAGAAATAAATAAACTACAATAAATACACAAAACTAAATTTTTCTAATAATATATATTTTTTAATACCTGTCAAAATTTGAGTTTTGTATGGTACTTCAAGGGCTACCAAAAGTTCTAACAAGTATTACGAAAAAAAAGCATTGCGGTAGTATACATTACTGTGTGTTTATTGTAGTGTATTTATTTCTGGACAATTTAGTAAAAGAATCGTGTTCATTTGACATATAGAACCAGAATTGAACTTTTAGCAATTTAGGGCAAAAATAGGGCACGGTACTTTTTTTGCTACAAATTGCAATAATTTTATTTACTCTGGCTCTATATATCCTAGCAACATAATTCTTTTTCTAAACTTTTGAGAATGAAGTTCACTACAATAAACACTAAAATATAATAATCAAATTATTTTTTTTTACTTACATGTACAATAATACAATATAAAATAATATCTCTTTGAACAGAAGTTTATTAAAAGCCTCAATTTCAAGGCGTTAAATTACTATATAACACAAAAGATTCGTACAAGAAAATAAATTAATTCAAAATACCTACTCTGTAGCTAGGACTATAGATAAATTTTGTTTTATAAAATTACAAAAACTCACTCTTTTTGGTGGTTTTGTTTTGTCTTTATAAAACTCACTTGAGATCTTTAAATTTAGTTCTTGAATTGATATTATCAAGAAAACAATTACTATTAATTGCATCTCTATGGATTGAATATGGTTGATATTAATATCTTATTAACTCGGGGAACAATAGAGAAATAAATTGTCGACAAAGGTTACAATTCAATAATAATAGTTTTAATTGATTGATAAATACAACTTATATTTTGAAATGATATTAGTTTTACAATTTTATTTGTGATATTAGTAAATCAGAATAAGAAAAATTAATAAGATAAAGATTTTATTATCTAGAAGTCTTTAGAGACACAAGTCTTTCTCGGGAGGGTTAGTGCCGACTTTTTCCCAATTATAATGAAACAATTTATTTACACACAATATTAAAATGAATATACATAAAAAATTTAAATTAAATCAATAATGATAAGACATTGTTCAGTGTGAATACTGTTAGGTAAGGTGTATGTTATAGGGAAACACTGAAGTTAAATTAGTTTTCCTTTTAAAGTTCACAGCAAGTTCTCTATAAAATTGGATATGAATATATAGTTATTAGGCTATAGTAGTAACTGGAACAAATAGAGATATTTATCCCTTGGGTGTATTAAGCTTTGATGATGGAATGGTACTTAATGTAGTTATAATTGGAAAGTTCTCACCCAGTTAACGGTATCTTCAATTGAATCGTTTATTTCAGAAAGGGGTCAAGCGACAAAAATATGATTTGGAGAAAACTTAAAAAAACTTTATAACTTTGGCACAAAAAAAAAATATTTGCTGATATTTTTTATATTGTTTAGTAACCTTATTTAAAATGTAGTATTTATGTTATTTGTATTTATTTTTGTTTTCTAAGATCAAAATAAAAATTATTAAATTGTTGCACTTGACCCCTTTCTGCAATAATGTACGAGTAAAACATATATTTTGTAGTATTACTCACATATTTCATTGTACTTAGTAAAATAAAAACAATTTTTTCATCAAGAAAGTTTATAAATCTAAATACTGACATTAGAAAGGTATTTACAAAGTTAATGAGCCTATTTTAGACCATTATATTAGTTATCATAAACAAACTCCACATCACACTCAGCATCCGTGGTTGGCCATTCAAAGATTTTACTATAAAACTCTTCATATCCCACCAAATAGGGCTGAAGTTTTTTTAGGTCGTTTACTTTCTTCACATTGATAGGTACCTGAAACCACAATATGGAGTTAGGCCTAGTAAACAAACTTTGAAGTATGATTAAAAGCTAGATTTCATAAGCTTTCTACTGTGGTAAACTATAAACATTGTGTCAATATGTAATGAAAATGAACTTATCTTTAAAAAAACATATTGTGTAAGTACTACTTACTTTCCCTGAGGGGTAGGCCACATCAGCCGGCAAGTTGGGAGCAGGATTCTCTTTCAGCAGAGAGAATGTTGACTGAGTAGCGCCATGAATGGTCTCACAACAACCTTTCCAGGGTTGTCTATATTGTACAGAAACTGCTTATACTGTGAGATTTTGAAGCTTTCTTTCTGGTCCTTAGGAACACCTTTACCTGACGTTTCGTCAGAAAATGGCTGCTTTTTGTAGGACTGTTGCCACCAAGTTTTAAAACTGATTAGTGACTAGTGACTTTGTGAACAGTGAAACGGTGTGTTGCACTGGCTTTCAAAATCTGCTCAACATATTCATCTGGAGTATAAATCCTATCTACCTTCTTGACAATGCGCTTTATAGGCCCAAAATCTCTGTCACAAGGTGAGTACGAGTGGCCACGAACTGGGAAGTTGTGTGTTATGCTTTTAAACTGCCTGCTACCACATAAGTTCATACAAAATCTCACAACTGTGTGGTTTTTGTTCTGGCCTGATGGACCATCACTGAAGAGGATGAGATTCTTTACTGAGTCTTTTACTTCTGTCTTAATGTAGTTTACTAAAAAACTGCACACCTCATCTGGAGATTTTTCCCTTCACCCTCGTGGTAAACATATATTTTTGATTTATTTGTTTTGAGGTCATGAATGCAAAAGAGGTTTAGCCAGAGTTGACGCATATAATATTTCCTGTACAGGAATATTTGGGAGTGGTAGATTCTGCATGTAATCAAAACAAAGTGCAGTTGTATCTTCATCCAGATTTTTTTCTACTTCCGCCATACTAATATAAAACTTCTTAGCTCTTCTTTTGTGTACTATAAGTTCTGCTGATGCAACCCGTTTTGCGTTATCATTTAGAGCCCTGTCTCGAAGTTTACATTTTAGGGATTCGCACATGCTGCAAACATCAACCTGCGGTCGACCAAATGAATACCCAAAGTTTTCAATAAATTATAAGTAGTAAAAAATATACTTCACAACTCCTGTCAAGTTAGGATTGTCAGAGATAAACATGTCATGCATTTTCTTTATACTCAGAGGAGCGTCTAAATACTTTTTTTCCCGACCGCCGTAGTGGGTTTCTTTAACTTTTACGCACAGGTTCTTCGTCCGAAATATCAGACATGACTACAATATAATTTAAACACTATTTTTTTGAACAAGAACACTAGACAGTATTATTTAAACAGTACAGGAAAACTGACAACAAAATAACACAGATGAACTGCTGATCGTATAGTTTAGAACAGATTATTTTTCAAACACTATTTTCTTTAAAATCACCAATATATTATTACAAACAAACCATCACTTATTAGAAAACTGCCAGTTTGATTACATTTAGGTAGCAAAATACAAGAAATCTGACAAAAGAACAACACAAATTAACAGCTGATCTTATAGTTTATAACAGAAAGGAGTCAAGTGTAATCACTTGGCCCCTTTCTGTACTAAACGCTATCTTCTTAGCAATGCCTAACCAATAGAAAAGGCTCACAATTGACTCTTTTCTGCACTAAAGCATGAGTTGACCTCTAAGGAAAATTATACCACTGATAACTAAATATTTCATATTTTGTCGCTTGACCCCTTTCTGAAATAAACGATTCAATTATGGTAACATTTTAGTAATTGTAATAATAAAATTCACTACACTATACTTATTAGGTTTGAAAGGTAACGTAGACAATTACTATTGAATTAACAGTTCAAATTCGGTTTCTTCGGTCCCAAAAGTTCACCAGCAAAATTTTCTATCAACTGTTAACTCAACAACTAAAATTTGGCTTCTTTTTGCTCCTGACCTTTTCAGGAAATGGATCTTAAGGCCTGGTAAATCAACATATTATATCTTCTTGGATTTGTATTTGTGATATGTGTTTGGGAGCTGTGAGGTGTTATTTTGTGGAATAATGTCTTTGTTTGGCTGTACCGGTATTGGCTTGTGTTGACATATAGCGATGCGAGATATTAAAATTAATATGATTTTAAAAGTAAAATTACAGAAAAAAAAACACTTAAATAACTCCTTATTACAAATATTAACTAATTTCTAAAATGTATACTTCTTCTTCTTAATATAAATCCAATTTGGTAACAAAATGCATGGACCAATCACACGCGCAACAACAGCGTTCGTGTGTGTATGTTACGTAAGCAATATGTCTGTCGGAAATTAGATTTTGATCGGTCTTGGCTGAGGTTTTACATTTCTACTGGCGTAGCGGTGTATATTTCAGATTTCGACCAAAGACATTTGAGATGTAAAAAGGTTGGTTCTTTTCGCTAGTCCTATTGAATTTTCTAATAAGAATGTATATTACTTGTTATCGAAATTATTCTGCCGTGTTCCGGTCGATTTATAGGCCTATCGGTCTAGTTTCTTACTGACTTTTAAAGTAAAACTTCGCCGTATGATTCCGTATTGCGTAAATACTCTAATTTTCCTGGATGGATGATTTAATTTTGAATAGTTTTGATATAGGAAGTATAGGCGAAGAAGTTCGCTAAGTATTTTTATTTTAATAAAATCGGGTTGAACGTCGTAATTTAGTTGTGAATATTCGTTGTCTTACCGTGTTGTGCATAGTTGTCGCTAGATGTCGGGCGTGTTGACTTTGGGATGTAGAGAATGAATGAAATTCCTTAGATGATTTTCTATCTCTCATCTCTTTCTTTAATATGTATCTACAGTTTTGGTTGCTGTATTTATAATTAGAGAAATATTGAATTGTTACACATGTAAGAATCTAAGTATCGTATGAAAGTAAAATAAGTAACGAAACTCAAATTCAGTAAAGTATGAAAAAAATTATAATATGTTAGTGTGTTCATCGTAGTGTACTTATTTCTTAACATTTTGGTAAAAAAAAATTAGTTGATAGCATGTATATAACCAGAGTAATAAAAACTTTAGCAATAGTTTGCATAAATAGAGCGCCTAGATAGTTTTTTCAAGTCATGCCATATTTTTGCAACAAATTGCTAAACATTTTTATTACTTTGGTTGTGTATGTCCTATCAACATATTTCTTTTACCAATAAATAGTAGTTCTACAAATAACACTCACAAAAATAAACGCACAGTTCACTTCAGTTACGAGCCCTAACCTTTTTACCCTAACAAAAACACACGCATTTTTTACAAAAACAACACTTCCAGCAATCAATAAACTACAATTCTTTACTACTACTACATTCTAAAACTATCTAATAATAATAAAACAACGTAAAACAGCCTATTACGCAATAAAACTACTGCATATAACGACCAAACAAAGGCTAAACGTAATACGTATGCGCAACAAATCGAACTAAGCAAATGTCAAAAACCTCAAAGTTTGTAAACAACACCTCCCTCTCTCACGCACACATTAACGATAAACAGCTGTAAAACATTGGCCAACTAATGTACAACATGCTGGATATTGTCCCAATTCCAAGTAGTTTGAAAAACCGCCGCCAGATAAAACCGCATGACGGACTGTCGGCAAACGTAGTGACTACATCAAACCACTTTTCACGACTTTTTTGCCACCGTAGTGACTACGTCAAACCACGTTGAAGGGTTAAAGTGTATGCTAAAGGAAAACATGCTAAAGGTTTTAAAGAACGAATTTTCAACTACAGGACTTGCAGAGCAAACAGAGTTGTTGAAAATGTGTTTGGAATCAGTTCCTCGGTGTTTCGTGTCCTAAGAAAACATCTCTTTTTGAAACAGGAGAATGCTGTAACAATTATTGTAATGGTCATGGTCCATCTCCACAACTTTCTGAGATGACATGAAGAGTCAAGGAACTTTTACAACCCGCTAGGCTACTTTGATGAGGAAGATGAAGATGGCAACATACAACTTGGATATCAGAAGGGGCTCCTCTACATCACTTTTACCTATGAGACAACCACCTCGCCGACCGACTACTGCTGCAAAGACGGTTCGAGATTTGCTTGCAGATTATTTCATGAATGAGGGACAAGTGAGATGGCAGAACAAGTATTGTTGAACATGTACATATCTTGTTAAGGAACTGATTTATAATTCAGAGGTTATAGTGTACTCATACTTAAAAATAGAGTACATTTTGTATGTCTGTTTATAATACTACTACAAAGTTTAAGTTAGTAGTGAAGGACCTTTAATTAGATAGTTTTAAAATGGTGCACATGTATTTTTTCTTTCTTAAACATTTTTTGTAGCAGTTCGTTAACAATAATATAATAAAGTATTATTTTTCATTTTATTTTGGAAATCATTATATTATGATAAAATAGTGGACTTGTATTTTTACTTTTCTTAAACATTTTTGGTAGCTGTTCGTTTATAACATAATAAAATAACCTATTCTTTTTTATTTTATTTTGAAATCATTATCTTTTCTACTTTGGTTTTATTGAGTGTATAACCTGGACAAATCTAATTTTGAATTGGTGCTTTCTGGATTTGTCAAAGGCATTTGATTGTAAAAACCATGATTTACATCTAATGATATTATCTTATTATGGAATTAAGGGTAAAGTATTTGATCGGTTCTCATCGTTCCTCTCAAATCGTTTCCAAAGAGTAATTGTTGGGGAAAATAATAATGTAATTAATAAATACGTAAAAATTATAAATGGTGTTCCACAGAGGGTTCAATATTGGGTCTTCTGTTATTTATTATATTATACATCAATGATATTACACTAAATATTATGCATTCTAAAGTGACTCTGTTTGCTGATGATGCAACTGTGGCAATAACAAATTTCAACAAAACCCAATTAAAAGTAGACTTAGAGAATGACTTGAGTATAATGAATAGCTGGTGTAAGGCATATAGCCTTCTTTTAAATATTCAAAAGACCTATATTTTTAAGGTCTTCATATTCCTTAAATCATCCTTAAACTTCCATTCAAATCATACCAGATCTTTTTGTGTTGATGATGAATATTTACACAATATAATAACACCCACAAACACTGTAAAATTCTTAGGGTTAGTAGTTGTTACAATTCAAATATTTCCCTAACTCTGTAAATAAAATAAGAAC